>CM046853.1:43005247-43314208 GCA_025617745.1 Heliocidaris erythrogramma
GGTCAAAGCACTTGCCTCTCACAAACCAAGTAATAAACTCCCTTATTTTGCATGTTATGTCTATTTTAAAGTAGTGTGCAGTGGTTTATGTATAACCCTATGGAAAATCTGATTCCCTGACGTGTATTAAAGCTATCCTGCAATATCATTAGTCCTATTTGATATCACAATTTCTAAAAATTGGCTTAGTCAATTATCTTAAAATTTTCGTTAGTCATCGGTCCTAATAAGGTCAAGTTCCCGCATCTTTTTCAAGGTCATCAGATTATTGTGACGTCATCTAGGCGCCATTTTCTACAAATCAATTTATGGTCGTATCTTCATAACGAAATGTCATTTCTGTTTCATATTTGGCATGGTCACTGTTATTGCAGTCATGGTCATCACCATTATCATCACCATCACCATCATCATTATATCATCATCATGATTATCATCAACATCATTATCATCATCACTGTCATGATATTCATGATGATGCTGATGATGATTATCATCAACATCATTATCATCATTACTGTCATGATGATATAATGATCATCATCATGATTATCATCAACATCATTATCATCATCACTGTCATGATATTCATGATGATGATGATGATGATTAACATCAAAATCATTATCATCACTGTCATGATGATCATTATAATGATCATCATGATTATCATCAACATCATTATCATCATCACTGTCATGATATAATGATCATCATCATGATTATCATCAACATCATTATCATCATCACTGTCATGACATTCATAATGATGATTATCATCAACATCGTCACATCTTCCAATGACCGTTTCACACATTTTTCTACATTCCTGTTCTCTAGAAGCATCTCCATGCGTGGCATTCTTGACTTCCTATCTTCAGTTTAGCATTATGATCACCCTGATTACAATCATGATCATACAAATTGAAAGACAGACCACCTAATTCGTCCTCATGACGAATTAAATTCTAGTTTGATATAGTATCGTGTAATGGTCCCACCTTATAGATAAGAGATACTATATTTAGAAAAGCGAAATACTTACTCCCACTAGATACTGTTTATTGACCAGTGCATCGTTTAATTTCAAGAATAGAGGCTTCAGTTGCTCTGCATTCTCCTTTCCTCCTCCAAAGACAGCAGTCAAATAAGGGGCTAACACAGCCTGGAAATTATAAAAGAAATCAATTTTAAAACATATTATCCTTCCTAGGTTAAAGGAGAATGAAAACCCCAAAATAAATGCATTTTAATAGCAGAAAAATCATAGATTGAAGCATATAAGTGAAAGGTTGAGGAAAATCGGACAATTAATAAAAAAGTAGTGAAAATTTAAAATCCTAAAATCGCAAAATGTATGGAGATCTGAAACTGGCAATGTCCTCATTATGCTAATGAGATGCTGTGATTTAAATAAGCTATATTTCCAATTGCTTTATACAAATGTTGTAAAAATCCACTTTCCTTGAATATATCGAATAGAAAATTTAATTTCTGTATTATAGGTGGTGTTCATAAATTTATTCTTCACAATATATTTCAAGCATAATGTTGATAATCCAATTTTCTTTGTTTCAAGCTGAAATCTGATAATATTCTTATTTCCTTGAATATATCGAATAGAAAATTTAATTTCTGTATTATAGGTGGTGTTCATAAATTTATTCTTCACAATATATTTTAAGCATAATCTTGATAATTCGAATTTTCTTTGTTTAAAGCTGAAATCTGATAACATTCTTATTTATTGCCTATAAAGAGAGAGCACAAAAAACGTCATAGCATTTCATTAGTATAATGAGTATGTTGCCAATTTCATTTAGTGATTTTGAGATTTTAGAATCTTCATAACTTTTTTATTCTTTATCCATTTTTCCTCAAACTTTCAGTGATATGCTTCTAAGATTTTTCTGCTTCTGTTAAAGTGCATACAAGTTTGAGGTTTCATTCTCCTTTAAATGCTCTACCAAATTTTAATACAGTGAAACCTGTCTATAAAGACCACTCAAGGGAGACAAGAAAAGCGGTCTTCATGAGCAGGTGGTCCTGATGGACAGGTTCCTTCAATGAGAAACACTTTTCAAGGGAAACAAAAATTGTGGTCTTTATAGACAGGTAGTCTTTCTATACAGGTGGTGGCTAAAACAGGTTTGACTGTATTAAAATTACTTGGATAATTCTTCACAAGAGTATACGGATAACATTAATTTACAAACTTAACATAAAAAATAATGCACCATTTCCTACAGCAAAAAGGCAAAGGCTCCCTAGCTCGAAAGAATAAACCGCAAGTCTCATATGAGGTGTGTAAACGCCTCTTCCTTGGATTGTCAAGCCTTGACGAGGGCATAACCTATTTTGTCTCTTTCCCTATCTTGGCCAGACAGGTGCTTGTAGGGAAGACATCACAGAGCAGTCAACTTATTGAAAAGTAAACTTGGTAATAAGGCAGTCAAACAAGACATGTGCATGTACATAATATGGTGTTTCATCATCAATGAAAGGTAATCTTGGGTTCTGGTAATGAAACAAAGTAAAATATCACAGAATCAAATAAAACATACACAGAATGTTCTAAACTACAAATAAATGGCATGTGCCAAGGGACTTGGTAGAAATAGTTGACAGAAGAAAGATGAGGCATTCACAAGTCTAGTTGTCCTGAATTGTTGCTTTTATGCAAAAGTGATTTCCAGCAGTTTTGTTAGTTTAACTCAAAAGAATCCATCTACTAAATTACAAATTTAAAATAAGTTCAAGAAAGTTCCTCTTGAAAAACCATAACATTTCCAGAAAAACAGAGTAGTACGAGTAACTTTACAATAACTATCATCACAAGTTTGTCTAAATAATAAAAAACGTATTACAATAATTTTTCATCGGACTGCAGCAAATCTTTGAAACATAATACTTGCCTGTAAATGAGTGCTCTCCCACTCCACCCATTCCTCTACTTTCACCTCCCAAGTTTGCTCCGAGCCATTTGACAGAACAAACCTGCATTACAAAACAAACAAAATAGAATAATAAGTTGCAAAGAAATGTATAATTATATAACACTGACTGGCCTTGAGGGGGATACAACATATATTCCCTGAACTAGATTCATATTGCCCGAGTCGAAGACTAGGACAATATGGATCTAGTGAGGGCAATATATGTCGTAACTCCCGAAAGTAGGAGCCAGTCAATATTGTTATTATTATCCACACCAGACATCTAGAGCAAAAAAGTCATAACATTATCACAAAATGCATCCCAAAATCATCATCTAATCCCTATTTTTCAAAATTCCCAAATCCAATTTTCCCACAGCACTGAGCCAGCAACTGTGCGCAACAAAAAAACTGCGCATGGCAACTGTGCACCACATAACCAGGCAATACAAGCCTATACTGCCTGGTATTATGATATGTAAAGTCTATAGGCTTTTGTGAAAGAGGGTGATATAAAAAATATTAGCTACTTTGCCAGGTTCGCACCAAAGACAAGGGGAATACAATTTTGTAAAACCACAGCTTAGATGTCTGATATGGATAATAATAAAGCATATCATCGGAGTAAATACTATTTGGCAGATCTTTTTTTTTTTTCATTCCAACATGCGAGTTGCATTCAATATCTAGCATAATTAGTGTTTCTAAAAAGATGGACAGTCCTTAAACAGATTGCAAGGAAAGTACACCTTTTACTGCAATGTATTCTGTGATCTCTTAAAATGACCTTATCAAGTTGAATTCACCATACCTGCAGATGTTGTTTGCTGAAAAGATGTACTCATTTGGTGATATCTCAAGGACTGGGAGTTTGCTCCTTCTCAAGTATGGCACTTTTGAATCTGCAATCAAACCAGATTTTAAGTTGATATCTCACATGAATCATAAAAAACACAAAAAAAGTAACAATGAATTGACCAAAAAGTCTGACATACTACATGGGTAGTTGGCCGGGGGGGGGGGGGGGGGGCACTCAACTATATTGCTGTATATAAGTGCGACCAAAACGTGTGAAAAGGGTAGTTTTTGCCAACTAAGGCACATGACGCGCATGTCATGTTTAGGATGTCAAAACGCAAAAAATTGGAAAAAAGGGTATGTTTGTAGAGTTTTATCGCGATGTGTACCGGTATGCAGAAGTTGACGTTGATGTTATACCAAATGGAGTGTTATATTGCATTGCTTTGCTTTCAATACTGGTGCAAAACTTTGCAATCAATTAATACATTGTATGTACTGTGCATGCATACCTTGTACATAATTTATTATGCAGATATACTTTAAATGCTGCTCTTGCCTGTAATTGTTGATGCCAAACTAAAAAAATTACAGATGAAAGAAGGGTCTAGATATATCTTATTTAATGTTCAACCCATTTGGGAAAATAAAAGTTGTCAAATAACATGCTTCATATCTGACAAAATTTGAATGTACTGATGGAATTCCTTGTACACGTACTCAAAAAAGAGAAAAATATAAGCATATGTTTGTCTTCAACAGCTTTTAATCATTTTGTGGTCAAATACAAACTCTCAGACAGAATTAATATGAGAAATATTTCAAGGGAAGTGCCTAAAATATTGTTCTTTATCATTGTAACCTCTTCCTATTACTCAACAACATTTAACCTTATCAAGAACTTGTTCTCTTTAATCAGGAACGAGATTACATAATCGTGTTCATATTTCATTTTTCCAAATAAATTATTCTATTATGTTTTCAGAAACGGACATGGTAGTTATTATCCTTTGTTATTTTACACAAGCATCTAAAGGGAGATATCTAATGGAGAAATAACTTGGTGTTGTCACATGCTGTATAAATTGCCATTGTTAATATCAGAAATAGCTATTGACAGGTACATGTACGTTTGAGGGGTTTAATTTAAATTGAGGTAGACCTTGTTAAGGGATAAATGTTTAAGGTGGTTAAACCTGGACTTTTTTGAGGTTTAATTGAGGCAGACCTTGTTTAGGAGTATGTGACAATACGTCTATGGAGTTTTATTGGAGTTTTATTGGTTAGCGTGCACAGGCACATAGTATTTAACTTTCAGATGTGATCTGGGTATTAGGATAATAAATAGTGACCAGCCATGACAGTAAATGGTCAGTAGGTCCACACTATGAACATAATAACAAAGACAAAAGAACATCCCTTCATTGCTATTATGTAAAATAAGTAGAATAGGTGAATATGCATGTGACACCTGTTCTACATACTTTTACAAAATAGCAATCAAGGGATGTTCTTTTGTCCACCAGAGCAATTGTGGAAGGTACAATGAGGAGCTGTATATTTTGTCCGCTTCCTTGTTCGCCATGTTCATAGTGCCAGTAGGTCTATTATAATGGCCAATGGCTAAATGGTCTGATAATGTTAGGTGATGACAAGTGGAGCACATTATTTTATGTTTACCTTTATACAATGTTCCCCACTTATCAGCACAATTCACAAAAAATGTCCAGTCAGCAATATTGAGATATGACATAATGTTTATTCATGAATGGGAATATTTCATTGGGGAGTTTGGTTTCTAAGGGAGGTACAATGAATGGTTAATTTATCTTTTATCTTATAGTGTTGCTAGGAGTGGCAAATGCTCATTTAAATAAGAGGTGCTGGACTTTAGGAACTTTTGAGTATGGAAGAGGGTCATACAGCAATGTCCAGTCAATTAGCCATAGGCATTCGACGAAGCATCTTCGACCTACATTAACTCATCGAGTGTTGCACCACTCTCTCATAACATTCTGATATTTGTATCCTGCTGTATACAGAGTTGTAGAAGGACTTAATAAACCAATTGTATCATATGAAAGGCACATTGAAGTTGTTAAGAGTGATTCTTCTTCGAGTCAGCGGTGTGAATTCTTAAGAGCGTAGAAGGTATGCCTATAGGTGCAAACTGTAGTTAAACCTTCATCACAGGTATGTATTACGGGTTATTGTTTAGGGGGTAAACCTGTGGTCACGCTTGTGTACAACAATATAATTGAGTGCCCCCCCCCCCCGGGGTAGTTGGTCTTTTGATAAATATGAAACAAGATGAATGCAACTGCGTCTGACGGTCTCTTATATGCCTCCGCCTTAATTCAGTTAATTAGATTTACAAATATCCTGCATTTGACTTCGATGACATGATAATTTCAGTAAACGCTTCATTATTACATACGCAAACACACATGCAGTCACAAAATAATGAATCACCTAATTAATTAATTAATGGTTATCCTTTGTTTTTTTATGAGACAGTTTCACATAATGTTCATACTGTTATTATCTGTAATTGCTGAAAAGTGAAAGTTTCATCTTGTTAGCTTTAATTTTAAGAAACTTATAAAAGTTTTTGTGTTTGAATGGATGGTCCGAGATCACAACTTTTGACTTTTTTTCCCTATAAAAACAGAAAGCAAAAGAAATTAATTGTGCTAATTTTTCGACCTAAAAATGACTGTAACTTCGTTAATTCAGCAGCTACAGAGCTGAATGAGGTATCAAATTGAAGCTTTTATTAAGCTCTGTTTGATGAAATCAATTAAATGCTTGAACTAAGATACCTCAAATTTTTGTAACATACCGTAATCATGCTAGAAGTCAGACAGTTTTTTAATTTTCTTAAATAGTTATTCACTCGGTAATTTTTGCATGGGTATTTACCAACTATCGTGAAGCCGATATTCTAAGTACTGTTGATTTTTGTGGTTATTCGCATTCGAATAGAGTTCGCGGTCTAGCGTAGCGAAAGAATCGCCAAACCCTTGCGCAATGTCAGTTCTCAGACAACACTTTCAGAAGTCAGACACTAGAGGGAGACAGTATGTTGGGCTGTCGCTTCCATGCGACGATCGTTCCGTCATTTTTTATTTTCATCGACATGTTTTGAATTACTTCTCCACATAATGAACATGGGTTTAAATCAGTTAATATTTGTTTAAGAAACTGAAAGTAAAAGAAAAAATAATGTTAGTAAATTGGTAGCTACATGTATATTCTAAATGAGGTTAACATATGACCACTGTTTTGTTCAAGATGCCAATGATGTAATTTTTAGATGTGTTAAAATTTGGCCAATTAATTTGATATTGTCATTAGGCTAAAGATTATACCTTTTCAAATTATATTCTTCCATAATTTGTAGTTCCAATGAACTGCCCTTTCATTTTTTGTTTAATATTTATTTATTTATTTATTTATTTAAAATTTACTACAAATTATAGTTCCTTGAAAAAATGTAATTGTCAAATTTCAAACTGATTGTTTTCAAATTAATTTTTATAAACTAGACCCTACATCCGTTTTTTAAATGTGCCCCAAACCGACCCTTTTGAAATGAGAAATTATTCAGATAATAGTTCATTCTTATATATGGATACATTTAACTGTGACAATGTATATTTATTAATAAAAAAAAAAGAGATGACCTTTTAATACTTGAAAATCACTTGATGTATACTTTGATAGTTCTATTTTATTGATGAGTTTGTAAAATATCATCAAATATATATTTCTACCTCTTCCTCCTTTTTATCCCATCTTTTGAATGAATGAATTGAATGAATTTTTATTTATTGTCCAAGGAGGAAATTTGTTGTACACTGGAAGAACATGATAAGTACAATACGTAACAAATACATGAAAAATACATGCGAAATACATTACAAAATACTTTTCTTGAAACAACAACCAAATTAGAAATTCATCAACACAAAAAGAAAATGAATAATGCAAAACCAATTAATAAAACCCATGGAGTTCAAGTGTTCCAATATGTTCCCTACAAACTCAGGAGAAACTGCCCTCACCCCCAGGTTATATCTTATACTTAGCTGCCCTTATCTCTTAACTCTATCATTAAATATGTGAATTGAGTTGTGAACAAATGATTGCCTTAGTCGGGATGTCTTGTTTTTGGGGGTACATAAACGCAGCCCAGACCTATTCAATCTATATTCTTCAGATAGCGGATGCGATGGGTCTTTCATGATTTTCTGTACTTTATTCATCATACTATCAATGTACACACTTTCAATTGTGGAGAGTTGGTTACCAATAATCTTTTGTGCAGTTTTACGAGGGCGTTTATCCTTGTTTGCCTTTGTCAAATTTCCATAAAAGCACATCAGATTAAAGGTGAGAACTGATTGGAGAATAGACCTATAGAAAAGGACCAAGATTGTATTGTCCACATTGACTTTCTTCAGTTGTCTTATGAAGTATAGCCTTTGATTTGCTTTTTTCATCATGTCAAATGTATTACCAGACCAATCAAACTTATCTGAAATTTTTGTACCAAGATATTTATACTCAGATACAACCTCAATGTCATTGTTATGGATAGTCAATGGGGCGTGGTGGTTGTTCCGTCTGCCTTTTCGAAAATCAATAATCATTTCTTTTGTTTTCTTAGCATTCAAAACTAAGAAGTGTGTATCACACCAATTCACAAACTGTTTTATTTCCGAAAGGTGCCACCCCGCATCACCAGATAAATATCCGGTGATGACAGTGTCATCGGCGTACTTAATTATCGAGCAATTTTCACTTGTATTAACACATTCACTGGTGTACAGTGAAAACAAGACCGGTGAAAGAACGCACCCTTGCGGGACCCCAATGTTTAAAGTGCGAATTGAGGACTGAAAATGCCCTAGTTTTACCATTTGAGGTCGATTTAACAAAAAGTCAAGAATGATGAGAGTTATCTGTGGACATAATTCCATTTCCCGAAGCTTTGATATGAGAAGATATATTTCCACATTTTAGTGTTATGATGTAAACTTAGTATCAACCTGATTAGTATATGTAAGAGAAAATGAGAAATATGAATAAAATATATATCTATTCCTAGACTTTTTTTTTTTCACCATAGTGCTCTGGAGGGAGGAGCAGCTCTGGATCACTCTCTTATATTTTGCTAAATTAAGTGGTTTATTTAACTCGATATTTGTTGGAAAGTTAAATAGCATTTCGGTATATACCCTGGATCTAAAAGGTGGATCAAGAAAGGAGTTACTTCTCGGAAAGCAGACACTTTTCACTGGATAACTTTTCTTACGGCTTAGCCTACACATATTATAGGAAGTCATAGCTCTGACTTCATGATCTTTTGATTCCTCACTTATACTCCTGTTGCATGGTTGGTGTACTGAAGTTGTATGAAAAGGAGCTCTTCATGATCTTCTAGCGATTTTACTTTGAATGGCTACAGCCTATTGACCTCTCTTTAATCTCATAATCTGCTTAAAGATTGAATTGAACATGGAATCTCTAAGCCTTCTTTTTCTGACCTACCTTTTGGTTGCTGGTAGTAATGATTTAACTCTGGACTATGTAGTTGAGTACCCTACTATTCATCATGAAATTTGTAGAATAGCTTCTTCCAAACTTGTTGGAAGGAGAATTACTTACTATAAATTACTCCACAGCAAGTTTCCGTACTCTATTGTTTGTATCAGGTGACATTGAATTAAATCCAGGACCAGTTTCTACAGCCGATGATCCAGCCAATAGCTCTGTATGTAAACTTCATCAATGCTCTACTCTCAGGCCCAAGATTCAATATACGAGAGACACACTTTTGGCATATAATAGTAAGCATTTCTGGGAAGTCTACAGTTAGAGGTACCAGAGGGGGCCATAAGGGGAAAAGGAAAAGAAACTTGGACATTGACCATTCACAGAATCATCAAGGTATCCCTGGTTTTCCAGAACCAGCAATTTGTAGGCTTTCATCGTGTGACCCCAGGCACAACTGTAAACTGGGCATTATTAATGCCCAGTCAGTCTGCAATAAAGCTGATCTACTAACTGATCATTTTATCGAATATGGCTTAGATATTATTTGCTTAACTGAGACTTGGCTTTCATCTTGTAACAAACATGAGAAGGTGATCGGAGATTTGACTCTTCCCGGTTTCGAATTCCAGCATGTCCCACGTCCCATTCGGCACGGAGGTGGAGTGGGCATTCTCTATCGGAAGTCAATTAAGCTGTTTCCTTCAAAGTTATCAAAGTATGTCAGTTTTGAATACTTTCTAGTGGTAACTTCCGTGTCCCAGTCAAGCTCCTTGTTATCTATCGACCGCCATACAGTCAGAAGAACAGGATTACTGTCTCTAGCTTTTTCCAGGATTTTACAGACTTGTTATCCATTGTTCGTGTTACTCCACACAGGCTCTTGATTGTTGGGGATTTTAATATCCACTGGGATGACAAGACAAATGTAGATACTCAACAATTTGCAGATATTTTGAATTTGTTTGGTCTAGTCCAGCATGTCAATGATGCTACTCATACAAATGGCCACATGTTGGACTATGTGCTTACTCGCGATGGTGACAACGTTGTGAAGTCTGTGGATACTACAACATTTCTAAGTGACCATGCAGCTCTACATTGTATCTTGAATGTTCGCAAACCTTTTCCAAGTCGAAGGGAATTTACTTATCGCGAGCTCAAATTTATCAACCATGATGCCTTCGATGATGCTCTGATATTTTCAGATTTAGTCCTTCATCCTTCAACAGATCTTGAAGAACTCTGTGGTCAGTACGATTCATCAATGATGAATATCTTGGATGAACTAGCTCCGTTAAAAAAGTGTGCTGCTGTTGAACGCGCTTCTCATCCTCAGTTTTCAGATAAAATTGCGGAAGCAAAAAGAGTGCGACGACAAATGGAAAAGAAGTGGCGTAAGACTAAGCTGACTGTTGACAAAAAGAATTTCACTGCTCAGCGCCAGATTGAGTTGACTTTGATCACCGAAGCAAAGTCTAAACTAAGCCCGAGTCGAATCTATTGGTTAGCCGGTGTTCGATCGAAGACATCGAATCCCGATTCCGTTTTGGCAAAACCGGTGCATTGATTTGTAGTCCGCCAGATTTTTGACTACCGTAGCCACCATGAAAAGAGCAAATAAAAAAAGAAACTCCGTAACATCCAGCATAATACTAGCAGAGAACGTGAAGGCGACTTCAAACTGTTGGCTAACTTTCGCTAATTCGCTCGCGGAGGACGTCGCGCTTTACCTGTGCTTTCTCTATGGAAAAATCATTTTGTCGTTACGAACTGAAGTTTACGATAATATTCTTGCACTCTCTCTGCATTGTCAATTTGACAATTGTATAATTGAACATGATAAATACGGGCTTGAGTACGAGTGTTCCTACTTAATTCGCAATAACTAATATCACACTCTCATCAAATTGGCAATTACTTCTGAATGATCTGAGGCTGAATGAAGTTGAGTACGTCATGAGCGACGAAAAGTTTATTTCATATTTTTTTTTGGCATCGAACAAACGTGTTCCATTCAGCTCTCCAAAGACAAAGTAAGATTATTAATTCTTTGAATTTGAATCATTGTCGGGTGTGTCGACAATGAGCATCGCTTCGTGCGACACTAGAGTGATATTTTGGCTAGCCATACGGACTAGAAATTTAAGATTTTGGCTCGTCCGCTGTGATTTTTACTAGCCATTGGCTAGCGGGCTATCGTTAATGTCGAGCAGCGAGAGCCCATACATATGCCCGCGATGCCAGCGGACCGGTCACCGGTGCATGCACTGCGTGCAACTGTGTGCAACTCTGTTTATCGATGCACCGGTATTCGATCGAATCAAAGCCGTCGAATCCCGGATTATGAAATATTCGATATGACTCAGGCTTAGTCTAAACACTTTGAGGAACTGCTTGCAGATTGTTCTAATCAGAGAGAAGTGTACAAAGTGGTCAACTCCATGCTTCATCGAGATAAGCAATCCATTCTGCCATCTCATTCTCGTGACCATGTCCTTTCTGAGATGTTTAACAAATTCTTCATGAATAAGGTTGCAGATATTCGTGCCAGGTTGGACACTGTTACTTTACATCAACCTAAATTATCACGATTACACGATTACACATTACACGTTCATCAGACAGCTGATCAAAATCAACCCAGACTGGACTCCTTCCACCCAGCATCTGAAAGTGAAATTCGTAGAATAATTTTCGCTTCACCTGCAACTTCCTGTTCGAGTGACCCTATTCCTACTTGGTTGTTGAAGAAACATATGGATACTATTCTTCCTTATATTACATTGATAGTTAACAAGTCTCTTGAAGATGGTATTTTTCCAGATTCTTTCAAGCAAGCTGTAGTTTTTCCACTTCTGAAGAAGCCAAACCTGGATAAGGAATTCCTTAAAAATTACAGACCAATCTCTAACCTCAAGTTTATTTCGAAAGTTCTTGAGAGGGTTGTAGCGAATCAACTGCACAAGTACCTTAATCATCATGGTCGGTCAGAACCTCTTCAATCCGCTTACAAGAAATATCATGGTACATGTACTGAGACAGCTCTTGTTAAAGTCCATAACGATATTCTCCTTGCACTCGATTCCAAAAAGACTGTGTTTCTTGTATTGCTTGACCTCAGTGCAGCATTTGACACGATCGATCGTAACTTTCTTGTCGATCGTTTTAGGAAGCGTGGAGTAAGAGGTTCTGCGCTTTCATGGATTTCTTATCTAAGTTCCAGATCACAAACCGTTAAAATACATAATTCTTTTTCTTCTGTATGTGAATTAAAATATGGTGTGCCTCGGGGCTCGGTCTTGGGTCCATCCTTTTTTAGTATGTATGCATCTCCGCTTGCAGATATTGCCAGATCCCATAATATTGATGTGCATCTTTATGCAGATGACACGCAGTTGTATACATTATTTAATTCATCTGATCCGCACAGTGAGTCCCATGCAAGAACTTGTATGAAAGCCTGCATAGCACTTGTAATAAATTACAGTTGAACGATGACAAGAGTGAATTTTTTATTATAGCATCACGAAAACAAAAGTCTAAAATTCAATGTCATTCTTTGCATGTTGGTAATTCTGTTACTAACGCAAAGCCCAGTGTACGTAATCTTGGGGTTCAATTCGATTCTGAGATGTCAATGTCTGCCCATGTGAATTTAACATGTAGAAATTTATTTTTCCAAATTCGTAATATTAATAGTGTGAGAAAATCTCTGTCTGATAAAGTAACTTCATCTGTTATACATTCATACATTATTTCTCGTTTAGACTATGGTAATGCATTGTTGTTCAATGCTAACAGTGATCAAATTCTTAAGTTACAGAGAGTGCAAAATGCTGCTGCCCGAATTCTCAGTAAGACTTAGAAATATACCCCGATAACGCCTGTTCTTAAAGAACTTCATTGGCTGCCTGTTGTGGAGCGTATTAAATTCAAGATTTTGATGCTTACATGGAAAATTGTTAATGGTTGTGCTCCTCACTATTTTGATGATCTGATTTCAGAATATGTTCCCACTAGAAATCTGAGATCTTCAGGGATTGGGCTGTTGACACCCTGTAGAGTCAAATGTTCATTTGGTGAAAAGGCTTTTGCTACTAGTGCTCCTGTTCTGTGGAATGCACTTTCTTCAAGTGTTCGCAATGCAAATTCTGTAGAATCATTAAAGTCCGGTCTTAAAACATATTTGTTCTCATCATTCAAATGAACCCCCCTCCCCCTTCCCTATTACATCCCTCTGCGCCTCTGAATAGGAAACTAGATAGAAGGCGTACCTTAAATGCTATATATATTAAAGGGCATTATTTTTTTTAATGAACATATCACTTTGTGTTCTTGTTTTTCCAGTCAGCAGAGAAATTGAGAAAACTGAAACCTATCGTCAACAGAAAAAAGAGCAACCTGCATGAAAGATAGGATGGAGAAATAATCAAAGGCAGTTGCAGCTTTAAGAAAATGTTTAAGTATCTTTTTTTGTGTGTGTGAATTCCTTCTCAGGCCCAGTCAAGGAATGGAACCTCACACTTCTTCCAATATTATTCGTTATTATCCAGTCATACAGTACTTTTTTTTTCTCACTCCGAATTGATATATATCATTTTATCTATTTAGGCTATTATAGCACCATTAAATGCTATTAATAATTTTCATAATAGTAATAAAAAGGGGAGATTTCAGTTGACCGACTTCCAAAGTGACCCAAAATGTCAGTGTTGTAGAAAATCTGAAAAGTTTCAGAAGTTCGTTCAACTTAAATGTAGGATACATGTATTATTAATACCAATGAAGAGGTTACTACTTCAGTCTTTTTAAAGCCAAATCTATTCAAATCTTCTGCCATTCATTCATCAAAAAATGTCCATCATTGTATGTACACAAACTGTGAAGCCACTGAAGCCACTGAAGCCAATGTATTTTCACTGTTATAGAAATATAGAACAAAAGGGAATGAAATTGTTACTCTCTGAGATAAAAAGACTGAGTTTTATATGTCAAATGAAATAGGAATGATCACTTTCTCTCAAATATGGATCAGTGAGTCAGCGTCATCTCTCTCTCTCTCTCTCGTGTGTGTTGGGGGGGGGGGGGGGGGGGGTAAGACTTCGAATTTAGTTTAAACTCATGATTTTAATTCTTCAAATGTATCATAAAATTTGTATCTTCTTCAATAATTATGCAATTTTTTCATATATGAAGTGAATATCTTGGAAAATAAAATAAACCACAAAACGATGATTTGGAGGTTCCAAAGATGACCTTGCTGGCCAGCTGAGGTCTGCACTGTCTTGTAGTTTCTTAGAGTGGATTGGCAAGGTAAGGATTGTCTCACTAAATATTGATGACAGGAGGGAATGCATGCCTTTGCTCAACTGCAAGGTCCATTTTATGATGCCTTCTGTGAATTCAAATTAAAGTGAGTCATGTTCATTTAGGTATTAAACAATTATAGTCATTTATGGTTTCATGGCTGCAGTTTATTTATTGAAGAAAAAAACAACCCCAAAACGGGCACTTCAAAGTATCACATTATTGACATTAACCTCTTCCCCCCAAAAAAAAACATTAAAAAAAAAACCAAAAAAAACCAAAAAAAAACAAAAAAAAAACAAAAAAAAAAACAAAAAAAACAATATAATCTTCTCTTAATCATAACTTTTATTTCATCATCAATTATACGTGGAAGAATAGTTTGGCTTTAAGTTGAAAATTATAAATGGACATACTTCATACTTGGCCTAAAAAATGTTTAAATAAATCATTTATTTGTGTATTCACTTTGTTTAAACTGCTTTCAATCAACACTATGCAACTATAGGCTATTACTTTTCACAAACAAAAAAGAACAAAATATACTTGTATGAGGGCTAATAATGATATAAGCATACATTAAAGAAAATTGTCTTCCTTTTGAACATTTTTTGCATCCTTTCCCCTTTAAAATGGCCCTTGAATGTGTACAGAAAAATTTTATATCTTTAATGATGAGCAAAATATTCAGACTTGGACAGCAACATAATTTGGAGGGTCAGTCTTGTTTCAAATCCAGGTTGTTGTTTTTTTTTGGGGGGGGGGGCAGAGTTCTTAAATTTTGTTTAAGGGGTAAACAATATTAAGTAAGGGAATATGAGTACACATTTGCATTCAAATATGTAGTTTTATTATTGTTTTCTAGTTAATATAATAACTTTGACTGGCACGGTGCAAATGTGCCCTCTTCGCGTGCCCCCTCCCCCCACTGGAGATACGCCACTCTTCAGGGTTCGACCACATACATGTACTACACAAAAAAATTAGCCAATTACATGTATACATGCATAGAGTCGCGGATGGTAGAAATTTCTTTTCCCACACACCAGATATTAATTTAAATAAAAATTAAGAATTTTAATTTTATTTTTTTATTTATTTTATTTCATTTTTTAATTAGTACATGTGATTATGTTTCAGCTCCCCCCCCCCCCAAAGCAAAAAAACAGAAAAAATGACTCAACCATTAAAAAAAGATTTTTTGGGGGGCTGAGGAACGTGCCCACTACGGACCCCCACCCTGTTTCCAGTTATCCACAATTGATTTTTTTTAAATGTAGAGATTTTAATATTTTTCACAGGGCATTGCAGGGGCAAATGTCCCCTTTGCCAACCGCCCACCCCCCCTCCCTGAATATCCACCACATATTACAAAAAATATATATATACATGTATTATTATCTCTGTGATCGAACTTGCCAACTGCACAATCCATTAACAAAAGAGTTTGAGAAACCTACCCTCCCCCGTCTGCAACATGATGAACTGTCAGTGCATGAAACAACTTCAAATTCAACCATACACAGAAATCAATAGGTGGGAATGACTGACTATTGACGGATTTCTTGTTTGCATACCGCGGGAAGTTAGCGATCATTTTTTTGTAAATATAGACGTAATGTACGTGTGCGCGCACCATAGTTAGGTGCGCATTGCGCACGATTCACTCTCCCCACAACTTCGGGTTTGTATAGCTCATATAGCTTCATGGTTTTACGGGCAAAATAATTAAAAACGTCTAGAACCTAGACTAGTGCTGAGTCTGCTGACCCCTCGTCGACTCAGCTGCATCAAGAGAATTAGAGGTCATCTTTTGTCATGATAATGACAATTCTTACAGCAACATGCGTAAGGTAAGATGAATCCTATCCCCTATCCCCGCTGCCGATTTTTTGTTGATAAGTGTTGATATTAGGGACACCAATACGCCGAGGGTGCGTTGGCTACGCTTTGCTTCTGATACGTGCTCGCCTTCGCCCTCGGCCTTGGAAAATAATTGATGACTACAAAATTATTTTTTAAAACCTGTCTTTGATTTCATCACTGAAACAAAGACAATGACACACACAAAAACATCCCTTTAATTACGATCTTTAACAGAACTTACTCGTTTGAGTTACGATGTTGCAGAATTATTTCACACTTTTACTTTATTGACATAAATGTATAGATAGAAGATGATTTTTAAGTCAAACGTACTTTGGTTTAAGCTCCATAGCTATAGCCATCTCAAAAATAGAGGGAAAACTTTGAAATATGACGTCATATTTTCGCGCCGACCAGGTCTCTAACTCATGAATAAACATTATTGCAACATTATTGCGTAATATCTAGTTCATATCGGTGTGGAAACATAAATATTAATGAGCTTCTTACGTGATACGCGAGGGAAATCATGTAGCCTAGTCTCACACGAAGACCCTATTTCTCATATCAGTGCACACAGGCATCAAGATCGTCCATAGAGTGCAATACTAACCCTATGAGTATGAGAAGTGTTCAAAAGGATAATTTAGTAAATATGACTGGATAATAAGTCTACTCTTACCCTGTCCTGACCTTTGATGGCCGATTCTTGAACCCGTTGTATAGTGGAATATTGTGTGTGGCTGGCTGTACTGTACTCACAGTCAGACTTGCACGTGGATGGACGCGTAGGTCAGAGAGAGAGAGAGGGAGATATGCCTAATGTATGCGCTGCCTGTCCATTCTTCGCCGGCGATCTCTGAAGAAAATTATTGTGCAGCACGTACGGAGACAAAAGAGAGACATGCGTTTTGCATTTGCTCTACAAACACGCAGAGGTCAACATATTTCGAGAGGTTGAGGACAGATAAGGTCCATAGAGCTTCCATTGTTTCGAACTCAAGGATGCAACATTCCTTTGCATCAGTTTACACTTTGAAAATGAGCTGCAGAATGCAAGGGACTTTCACATGATTATACCTGTATAATAACTATAACTTTGTGCAGGTCATGCTCTTCCTTTCTTTATATGTTTTTCCTTTCTTTATATATATTTTTTCTTTGATTTATGTTTGATCTTGTTCTGTTCATGCCAATCTTTTTAAACGTTTGTAAATATTGTGATTATATTTTTATTGAATATACACATAAATTAAAAAACATTTTGTGGCTGTCTTCTTAAATCTCTTTTTCTTTTTTTTTTGTCCAACTAATAAATGTTTCATCCTGTTAGCATGTAAAAGCCTATAACTAATGTTTCATCCTGTTAGCATGTAAAAGCCTATAACTAAAAATGTGAGATATTGATTACGATATACCTGTACGTTGGCTTTGAATATTCATTGCAGGCTCGTGCGGATTTGAAGTGAAATAGCAAATAATGGGTCTAAAAGTCTTCTAAAATTCATAAACCTGAAATAGATTTTTGGTGAGACGAAGTAAAATGAGTGTTTTGATTGACCAAAATATTTCTGCATCGGCAGGCGAAGTTTGGGGTCATCAAACTTTCTAGTTTCTATCCTGTCACTCTCTGAACTGAAGTTCCTATACTTTACTACAGGGTCAAAAGTTCAAGGTCACACAGAATTTGCAGGGGTCAACCAATCATCACCAAAATCTAATCGATTCTTTCCTGTCACTTTCTGAACATTCCCTGAAAATTTGGTGTAAATCCGTTCACCCGTTCTCTTGTTATCTTATACACAAACAAACAAACAAACAAACATACGGAGCCCTTTACATAACCCTGCCGATTTCATCGGCGTGGGTAATGACCTCTATGACCTTTAAAATTTGACCTTGAGATCCCCTAAAATCTAATCAGTTCATCGTTCCTCACATATGCATACGTGGGCCAAGTTAGAGATTGATCTGTCAAACAACTGAAGTTATTGCAAGAACGAACCATTTTTATGTACATAATGACGCCTCTGACCTTTGACCTTTGACCTTGAGACCCTAAAATCTAATCAGTTCATCGTCCCTCCCATATGCAAACATGGGCCAGGTTAGAAGCTGATCTGTCAAACAGTTCTTCCTGTTATTGCGAGAACTAACCATTTTTATGTACATAATTACCTCTGACCTTTGACCTTGAGACCCCAAAATCTAATCAGTTCATCGTCCCTCCTATATGCATACATGAGCCAAGTTACAAACTGATCCGCAAAACAGTTTTGAAGTTATCGCGAGAACGAACCATTTTTATGTATATAATGACCTCTATAACCTTTGACCCCAAATTCTAATCGGTTCGTCCCTCCCATATGCATACATGGGCCAAGTTACAAACTGATCCGCCAAACGGTTTTGAAGTTATCGCGAGAACGAACCGTTTTTATGTATATAATGACCTCTATGACCTTTGACCTTTGACCTTGAGACCCCAAATTCTAATCAGTTCATCGTCCCTCCCATATGCATACATGGGCCAAGTTACAAACTGATCCGCCAAACGGTTTTGAAGTTATTGCGAGAACGAATAGGGGACGGACCGACGGACGGACGACCCGAAAACAATGCCTACGGTGGCATAAAAATACTTATTGCAGATAGAGATAGATATTATATATTCTTACCGAAATGGGCCTTTGTAGCTGTTCCACCACGTCCAAAAGTATATATGCTACAGTATGTAACTCAGAACTTTCAGCAAGCGTCATTCAAACAATCATGCATTCAGAATGACCAGAACATGTAATTTGGGAGAACAAAGAACTCTCTGTTTCCTGACTCCGTTTCCCGCTCAGTTTACATCGTATAATCTTATAATCTGTATAATCTTAGAGTAAAGATGCTGGTAGTCTTAAAACAGACTCTTGAAAACTGGTCTTAAGGTTGTTTCTGATTTTATTGTTTTCATTATGATGTGATCAATTTTGTACAAACTTTGTGAAAACAAACATCAGCTTTTTAGCTGCAAGTCGTCTTTTTTTTTGTTGAATAACTTTTGACTTTCCTCTTTTTTTTTTTTAAACATTAAACAATGAATCATGAAAAAGGGTCCAAGACGGCAACAAGACAATCAATCATGAAATAGACCTCTAGGTCCAAAATGGGGTAGAAGACCCACTGCCAAAATGTCTTATCCTTGTTACGGGTACGAGGCTTTTTCCTTTTCGGCGTTGCCGGTTTTGCTGACTGCATTCTTTTACCTGGTAATATTATTTTTTTAAATTTAAAAATAAGTTAATAAAAAAATTTAAGCAATAATATATATCTATACTTGTGAATATTATTATTTTATACTTCTCTTTTGTCATAAAATATTTTTAAGAATGCTTACAATCATAATTTACCGACCTACATAAAATGGGCAAGACAAGCTGACTTTATCGAGCGAATGCGAAACCGCCAAGTTCAGTGCGTATTGAACTCTGTACTGTGCATGTGATCGTGAGCAGGCGCTAGACAGCTACGCACGAAGGCAGTGTCAGAGCGTGAATGACGACAAGACAAGAAAACGACAGAAAACCACAGATAAGGCCAGTAAGACTTCAGATATTTACTAAAAATTTAGGTCTAGCGCCTGGGGGTCGTTTCATCAAACCGTCATAACGACAAGATCAGCGACATCTCGACACTGTCGCTCAACTTGTCCGCTAAGTGTTTCACAAAGCCGTCTTTACCAAGGCCAGCGACAACTTCGCTGACAATTGACTTGTCGGTACTCCAGACCGTCATATCTTTTTAGAACGCCATCACAAGCCAGCTTTTAGTTAGTCTATGGGCTGCGAAAAAATAACAAATGTAACTTAAGAGAACATTTATTTCCTGATCTCCAAGCACTATCTTTTATCATTCCTTTACCAGATAGTATTACTAATGTCCGTATTATAATATTGTACAAACGAACAATGTTTTTATGGCTTCTTGACCCCCCAACAAGTAAATGAGATTAATATTTAAAATACCCACATCCCTTTACCATAGAATCAGCATCGAAAACGGAACAGTCTGTATATACAGACCCATGTGAACGACGACAATTTATCATGTATTTTCGCTTTTTTTCCGCGTTTTCACGCAATGCTTTGATATGAATGATATTATATGTATCTTTTAATGAATAAATATTTAAAATTGGGCCATAAGATATCTTAATTTAATCATTTTCTCTAAAATGAACACGATTTGGGTCTTCTTTCCGTAATTGGTCAATTACGGTATCCTCTTACCTACAAATCTAGATTCGTACATCGCAAAAGCCTCCTCGAGTTCTCTCAATTTTATAAATTCTAAGAGGCCATAAGAAACACATCTTTTCATGTAAACGGGATGTTTGTATCACAAGCATTCATCTTTGCTGCCATTTTTTACATTTTGGAATAGTTTGGGGAAAACTGAGCCTCAAAATCTGTTTGGGTAATTGATGATAATTCCAATGGACTGTGATATAGACTATGTTTTTTCGCCGATGAGTATCGATATCATTGAGTTGTCGTTTATCATGTCTTCGTGAAACAGTTTTTCAGGTCCATGACATTTCCGTAGATCGCCGACAACAGTTATGACTGTCATGGAGTTGATTTGATAAACGACCCCCTGATTATTTAAAGGATAGTCTAATTTAGTGGCGACAATTTTTTTTTTCGTCAGACCTCCAAAATTCGCTCAGGAGGGGTCCCTGCATAATTCTTTGACAAGCCAAAAAAGGTTTTCATTCTGAAAGGGGGGGGGGGGCACAATCGACAAAAGGGGGGGCACAATCGACAAAAGGGCGGATCATACATGGTCAAAATGCATAGGCCTACTTTCCCTCGAAAAGGGGGGTTGGGAGGGCACGACCCGGAGGTACCCTCCACCCCCCCCCCCCCGATCCGCCAATGCACGTTGTAAATACTTCTTGGTAAAAATAACTTTACCCGACTTTTTTATTTATTCACTTGGTTATTGTGACAAATATACGGTACGGTGATTAATCATAAACACAGCAAGCGCCCGTGGATGTCCACAGGCTGCTTCTGCTAGTTATTAATATATTTTTAATGTTAACATTCCATTTTGACCAGAACCACCACAGCAAACACCGAGGGTGGTTTCCAAGGTCCAGTGTGCATGGGAATGTGTGATTCTAATGTGTGTGATTTTTGTGTTGATAGTGTCTGTCACAGGCCCCAATAGGACGGAGTGTACAGCTCCGTAGGCCCAGTACCACTCTACCAGATTGATAAGCCAAGGAGCTCGTATAGCTAAGTAAGACTTAGGGTAGGCTCGCCAAGCCAAAAATTTCACTTCTTTAATATTACAAATCCAAGGTCAAAAATGGCAATAAATTAAACTTAATTAATGACATAAGCAAATTCATCAATTTCCTGCTTCAAAAAGAGCCTCCAAAATGCAGAAATCCAGCACCAAAGTAGACAGTTCTTCTGACGCCAAACCGTGCGTGAACGCCCCTAAATGACCTTAAACTAGCTATAATTATGTTTGCTCGATTACGTTAGCAATTAGTACAGTTACACAACTTCTAACCCAAATATGGTAAATTTGAATTTTCCGCGCGCCGACCAAGTTTCAGAAATCCGAACGAATACGAAATGACTAATTTCAGCCTCAAATGATGTAAAATACCTATTTTTCACGATAATGTTGCTCAGATATCTGCTAACGATGATGATTTCATCATTCCTAGACTCTTGAACGTATTATTTGATGTTTTTCTTGTCTTTCGCAGTGTATCATTAATCTGCCCACGCACAAAGCTCATCCCGCACACGTTACCATACAATGACCGTAACACAAGCACACATGCACTGAGATTCGTTCACTGCATTGCGATCGCGCACTCTTGATCTCTCTTTTTAAACTACAAATTTCTTAGTTCCAACATTCACAAATTTCTTAGTCCCACATGCAACAATTCTGACATGTCTGACAACGTACGCGGACGTGCGCGTTTAGGTAGGCGTCAGGGTATTGCACGGACGATCTGTCAGTGCTACTTAGGGTATCGTGCTAATAAATATAGAAAATTAACACTCCAGAAATGTTTATAAATTTCAAACTTGAATAAATATCTGAATTGGCAAGATTTTTCAAACAAACTACACAAGGAGACAGTACAAGAAATGTGCTAGGCCTACATTATAAGCGTCAGTGGAGTGTGTGTCGAGCAACATCGCACTAGTTCTACTAGTACATGTACTACGATCAACGCATCATCGACGTCCGAAATTGATTGATTGCGCGCACTGTCTGACTTCTACTAAGTTCTAGCATGATTACGGTACCTGACTCCTAACATGCCTAAGGCTAAACAATGCATATTATGATGATGATATATGCCATAGGGTGCAAATTAGACCGAAATTTTCTGTCTCCAGTACATTAGCCTCTTATTTGGGTAGGGTTCGGCTACTACTTGGAGACTTTTTTTTGCTCGAACTCGTGCACATTGATTTCAAAACGGTTATTTCTTTAACACTAAATATCGTTTTTTTTTACTCTTTAGTGTTAACCCATTCGCGACATTGATTTTCTAAAAATGGATCATGACGACCACTCTTCAAAGACGGCAACAAGCGCAGTACATGCTCTTGCAAGTCTAGGAACACGACACTCACCAAAAGGGACATGCAGTTTGAGAGGGACTGTTCCCAAGCTAAATATGCCTGTGATTTACACCATTCAATTGAAATGAAATCTTTATGAAAGCTATCATTTAGTAAAGTAATCTGTTATATTCTGAAATAGTGATACAATGTACTTTTTATATTTTTATTTATTTTCGTTTGTCTGTCATTCTTGAAAGTGCATGCCCATTTCAAAGTGGAATCATCTATTCTAGTCATTCATGCTGGCACAACATGATTTTGGATTCGTCGACTCTGTACAGGGGGGTTGAAAAATGACACCCCGAGCACTAAGGGATCGAGTCGGATAAAGTCACAAAATGAGAGAAGTAATATCTTTACTTACAGTATTGCTCAAAATAAAGTTGACACCCTAACGCACGCTAACGCGCCGTCGGCCCACTTCGCGATAATCTTTTCAATAACGCGCGTTAATCTAACGAAGGGCGGAGGGATACTAAAAAGCCGGTTCACCTATATCGCGTTAATTAGCGCGCTAATAACGCGATAAAACTTCCTCGCCGAGCCGATCTTTTCCCTGTACTGTATCGTCGATTCAAATGACTCGATCGCACTGTGTGTAATGTACCGTATACCGTCGCTGACTCGATCACACAGTGCGATCGAGTCATTTGAATCGACGGTACAGTACGGGGAAAAGATCGGCTCGGCGAGGAAATTCCATTTTTTTTTCATCGAAACAATCGTTAAATCGTAAAATTAAAGAGCCTGCTAGATAGTTACAGTAATTCTCTTGAAGTATAAGTACAAATTTCTATCTTACCTGCCGAAATTAAGTGATGCGATTAGCCATAAAATGGGCGAGGTCGACTTTGGATAGTTGTACCTCGGGCTCCAACGCGCAGCGTTGGAGCTCCCTGGGGTTAGGCTGGATTGAGACTTGAATAAACATGAGTGACGTGACAAGATCGTTGGCTCGCACGCTGGCGTATATTGTATGAACATATTCACTATAATTCATTGTATTTTGTGTTGTATCGTTTATTTCTGTATGGTGCTAGGTCCGCCCCCACTCCCCATAAAAGGGGTGGGCCTAAGCTCGTACCTCCTTTTCACAAGTGACCCCTTATCCCAGAGAAGTTGGAATTTGATTACCTCCCTATCATGGGGGATTTTCTGAGATATTGGGCCCTCTATCCAGGGAATTTAAGAAATTAGCCCCAACCCCCATTCAGGGAAATGCCCGAAATTGGGACCCCTATCCCTGGGACCTTACCAAGGGGTCACTTATCTTTGTTTATTCACATGGATCGGGACATTTAACCCCCCCCCCCACTCCACTATCCCGGGAGAGGAAACCACCAGAGGACTGCGAAAAATGACCCCCTATTTACATTTTCCCGGGAATTTGACTAATATTTCACACCCCCTTTTCAACTTTTCCTGGGAAGATTTCTCCCAGGATTGTCGGCTAAAAACCACCCCCTTTTCCGGGAAATGTACCCCCAACCTCAGTGAGTGGGGGGGGGGGGGGGGGGGGGTGCTAGGCTGAAGTGTTGTTGTCATTTGTGGTGCTAGGCTTAAGTGAGGGGCAGCAAATATGTATTTGTGTTGTATCATTTGTGGTGCTAAGTTAGGCTGGAAACATAATGCCTGAAATACAGTTTTGATTACCCTGCATATCACAATTAGCTCCTTATAGAGTGTAGTAAAATATAAACTTATTGTGGATAATTTGTGTGGTTTACAAATATACAATAATGTTATTTTCCAAAAAGGTCCACTTTACCAACCCCTTTAGAAACCCTGGCTACGGGCCTGCATATGAATAGGAAACGATGACAACCAAGCTCGGGTTTTTCCTTAGTGATACTCTTTATGATAAACGCCAAAGTTATCCATGTTTATTTGTTAATTAATATTCATAAGCTGGATTTTTAAGAAACAGTGACCGCCCGTGACAAACTGATCACACTCAGTGTAAGAAATAAGGTTGAAGAAAGAGCAAAATAAGTGGAAAGAATTAGACGAAAGAACTGGAGAAATTCCACTTCATAACTTTTATTTCATTACTCTCGTTCGTGTCCATATATTTCTAAATGCAATTTTACTCTTTCACAAACCTGTTGCCTCTTCGATGACCAATCTCTCTCTTTTTAATTTTCAATTTCCCCTTCGCAAACATAATAATAAACACCCTCTTAAACATGGGCGTACGGGCTCAATTGTTTTTAGAGGGCTGAAGTTTTTTTATACCAAGGAGCTACTCCTTGGTCATACAGCCAGCTACATCATGTACATAGCAGACCCCATGACACGATCATACTCGTATCTCAGTCAACTACAAAATGTCTGAAAAATTATAAAACAGACCAAGTACCTGTTTGTGTCAATTTACAGTTTTCTGTAGAAAATACGCCGAAAATATTCCTTATTTATATCCAATAAATGCCGCAGAATTGACTTTACTTTTAAGAGAATCAACGGTCACTAGAAAAAGTTCGAATTTTGTTTCCCTCCCTGGCCTGGCATGGCGGCCTGGCTCTATGAGCGTCCAACGTACCATCACGTACGTACATGTACCAACAGCGCGCGCGTAATAGAAGGGATCGGAGAGTGAGAACAATAGACCAGGGGAGCGTTTCATCAAGTTTTTTGTCAGTGATTCTACCGACAAATTTGCTCTCAGCGAATCAGATGCAAGGATTTCAGTAGCTTATAACAGTTGTCGGTAAAAATCACTGACAAGACACTTCATGAAATGCTCCCCGGCCCTTCAGGCGTCATGTTGTGACCCAGCACATGCATGAGATAAACGCACGTGGCCTGCATGCCCTTACAGTGACCTCGTGTTTGTTTACTGCTGGTCTGGCACTTTCTCTCCTTCTGCAGATCAACTATAGTGGCCATTGTGTAATTTACGAGTGTCGTAAATCTTCTAACGCTGGTCTTCTAGTGAGGAATTTAAAGGGGCGAGAGCTTGATATTAAATATAAATTATTGCGTTAAATTATCGGAAACAGAGGAAAATTTATGGTCTTATAGCCTGATATTTAAGGGGAGGACTACCATTTATTAACTTGGTTCTAAATGAGAAAACAGAGAACAGTGAAAAATTTCAGGTTCGGAGCTAATTATGAATACGGCAAAGGAAATAATGAATGTTTGTTTCATGTGTGACTTTTCTGAAATTAAATATGTTCATATGGAAGGGGGAGGGGTAGAAAGTGAGGACTAAGAGGAGAAGTAGGAAGTAAGAAGAAAAAAAGGAATAAAGAGAATTATGAATTTTTGTTTCATGTGTGATTTTCTTGAAATTCATCAATATGTTAATATGGGGGTAGGAGAAAGAGACGAGTAAGAGAAGGAGAAAGGAACAAGGAAAACAACAATAAAAGGAATTTCTGTCATGTGTGATTTCTTGAAATTCATGTTCATAGGGAGGGGGTCAAATAAGAGAAGCACGAGAGAGGAAAAAAATTATTCTTTTTTTGTGTGTGTATTTATTGAGAGTTCATAAACATAAAAAACTTTCAAGCAGATACAAACATTGTTATATATAAAAATTAATGACAAATCAAGATATTTACAAATAATTAAGATTAAAAAAAACAAAAAAAAATCTTTCTTGGAGATGTGTGGCCCTGATAAGGGCCCGACCATAACAGTGGACTAATTAAGGCTTTATGAAAACCAAGTAATTCGTAGTCAGAGGAAGAGGCATTGAAGAGGTCAAGAGTCCGATTTCCTCCTATTCAATTGGCTGTACAGTAGAGAACTCCTATTCAATACCTGCGTCATCTGTCCACAACTCAGGTAAGCTCCCTATTGTTCAAGGTGCGAAGTTACGTAAGTTACCAGCAAGACCAAATCTGGGTCAGCAAACAATACTAGTTTTTAAAACTATATATAGGATTTATAATGTGTAAACAAATCTTTCGGCATATTATATAGGATTTAATGGGTATTGTCTCCGTTTTAATGCAAGGCCAGCGGCAAAATCACAGCGGCTCTGTAAGGTCAAGAGGGGGTAAATCATATCATCAAAACAATTATCTTCATCAATATCAGTGGCGTACCCAGGATTTCCCAATAGGGGGGGGGGGGCAGGAATTATTGATCGCCGTCATGGGGGAGGGGTCTTTGGAAAATTTTTGCTTCTGAAGAAGGGCTGAGATGCAAAATAGTGCTATATGTAACCAATTTTGAAGCCTATTTAATGAACAATATTTTCAATTGGTATGAGGATTTTTTTTTACGACGGCCAATAGGGGGGGGGGGGCGCCTGTTGCGCCCCCCTGCATACGCCCCTGAATATCAACTTCATCAAACTCATCATTCATCAAAAAATATGAAGTTTTCTTCCTTTTCGGACGGTAACTTCTTCCTTTAATGCACATGCGATTCCCTTTTAAAATTCGATCTGTATCATGATGAGATGAAAATGAACTATCATCATCATACCATCGTTATATTATGATTATCATCATCATCATCATCATAACATCATTATATAATGCTTATCATCATTAATCATCATTATCTTGATAATCATATCATCAAAACAATTATCGTCATCAATATAAACTTCATCAAATTCATAATTTATTTTAAAAATTCATGAAGTTTTCTTCCCCTCCCGTCCGTGACTGTCATCCTTTAACGCACCTGCAGTTTTGAAATTCGATCTCCTTATACGAAGCCGCTGTGTGAAAGATCAAAAATAAAAAAAGGCGCAAACCTTCACTGACTGCTTGGCCTATTTTTGCGCGTGCCATGACTTGTGATAAAAGACCGCTTGTCAAATGAGGTTTAGTTTAGTTTAAGAATGGAAATTGTTGATCGCGCGCATTCTAGACATTCTTTGCTTCCCGCTGCCGGCCTTGCTTTTCACTATCCCGGGAGAGGAAACCACCAGAGGACTGCGAAAAATGACCCCCTATTTACATTTTCCCGGGAATTTGACTAATATTTCACACCCCCTTTTCAACTTTTCCTGGGAAGATTTCTCCCAGGATTGTCGGCTAAAAACCACCCCCTTTTCCGGGAAATGTACCCCCAACCTCAGTGAGTGGGGGGGGGGGGGGGGGGGGGGGTGCTAGGCTGAAGTGTTGTTGTCATTTGTGGTGCTAGGCTTAAGTGAGGGGCAGCAAATATGTATTTGTGTTGTATCATTTGTGGTGCTAAGTTAGGCTGGAAACATAATGCCTGAAATACAGTTTTGATTACCCTGCATATCACAATTAGCTCCTTATAGAGTGTAGTAAAATATAAACTTATTGTGGATAATTTGTGTGGTTTACAAATATACAATAATGTTATTTTCCAAAAAGGTCCACTTTACCAACCCCTTTAGAAACCCTGGCTACGGGCCTGCATATGAATAGGAAACGATGACAACCAAGCTCGGGTTTTTCCTTAGTGATACTCTTTATGATAAATGCCAAAGTTATCCATGTTTATTTGTTAATTAATATTCATAAGCTGGATTTTTAAGAAACAGTGACCGCCCGTGACAAACTGATCACACTCAGTGTAAGAAATAAGGTTGAAGAAAGAGCAAAATAAGTGGAAAGAATTAGACGAAAGAACTGGAGAAATTCCACTTCATAACTTTTATTTCATTACTCTCGTTCGTGTCCATATATTTCTAAATGCAATTTTACTCTTTCACAAACCTGTTGCCTCTTGGATGACCAATCTCTCTCTTTTTAATTTTCAATTTCCCCTTCGCAAACATAATAATAAACACCCTCTTAAACATGGGCGTACGGGCTCAATTGTTTTTAGAGGGCTGAAGTTTTTTTATACCAAGGAGCTACTCCTTGGTCATACAGCCAGCTACATCATGTACATAGCAGACCCCATGACACGATCATACTCGTATCTCAGTCAACTACAAAATGTCTGAAAAATTATACAACAGACCAAGTACCTGTTTGTGTCAATTTACAGTTTTCTGTAGAAAATACGCCGAAAATATTCCTTATTTATATCCAATAAATGCCGCAGAATTGACTTTACTTTTAAGAGAATCAACGGTCACTAGAAAAAGTTCGAATTTTGTTTCCCTCCCTGGCCTGGCATGGCGGCCTGGCTCTATGAGCGTCCAACGTACCATCACGTACGTACATGTACCAACAGCGCGCGCGTAATAGAAGGGATCGGAGAGTGAGAACAATAGACCAGGGGAGCGTTTCATCAAGTTTTTTGTCAGTGATTCTACCGACAAATTTGCTCTCAGCGAATCAGATGCAAGGATTTCAGTAGCTTATAACAGTTGTCGGTAAAAATCACTGACAAGACACTTCATGAAATGCTCCCCGGCCCTTCAGGCGTCATGTTGTGACCCAGCACATGCATGAGATAAACGCACGTGGCCTGCATGCCCTTACAGTGACCTCGTGTTTGTTTACTGCTGGTCTGGCACTTTCTCTCCTTCTGCAGATCAACTATAGTGGCCATTGTGTAATTTACGAGTGTCGTAAATCTTCTAACGCTGGTCTTCTAGTGAGGAATTTAAAGGGGCGAGAGCTTGATATTAAATATAAATTATTGCGTTAAATTATCGGAAACAGAGGAAAATTTATGGTCTTATAGCCTGATATTTAAGGGGAGGACTACCATTTATTAACTTGGTTCTAAATGAGAAAACAGAGAACAGTGAAAAATTTCAGGTTCGGAGCTAATTATGAATACGGCAAAGGAAATAATGAATGTTTGTTTCATGTGTGACTTTTCTGAAATTAAATATGTTCATATGGAAGGGGGAGGGGTAGAAAGTGAGGACTAAGAGGAGAAGTAGGAAGTAAGAAGAAAAAAAGGAATAAAGAGAATTATGAATTTTTGTTTCATGTGTGATTTTCTTGAAATTCATCAATATGTTAATATGGGGGTAGGAGAAAGAGACGAGTAAGAGAAGGAGAAAGGAACAAGGAAAACAACAATAAAAGGAATTTCTGTCATGTGTGATTTCTTGAAATTCATGTTCATAGGGAGGGGGTCAAATAAGAGAAGCACGAGAGAGGAAAAAAATTATTCTTTTTTTGTGTGTGTATTTATTGAGAGTTCATAAACATAAAAAACTTTCAAGCAGATACAAACATTGTTATATATAAAAATTAATGACAAATCAAGATATTTACAAATAATTAAGATTAAAAAAAACAAAAAAAAATCTTTCTTGGAGATGTGTGGCCCTGATAAGGGCCCGACCATAACAGTGGACTAATTAAGGCTTTATGAAAACCAAGTAATTCGTAGTCAGAGGAAGAGGCATTGAAGAGGTCAAGAGTCCGATTTCCTCCTATTCAATTGGCTGTACAGTAGAGAACTCCTATTCAATACCTGCGTCATCTGTCCACAACTCAGGTAAGCTCCCTATTGTTCAAGGTGCGAAGTTACGTAAGTTACCAGCAAGACCAAATCTGGGTCAGCAAACAATACTAGTTTTTAAAACTATATATAGGATTTATAATGTGTAAACAAATCTTTCGGCATATTATATAGGATTTAATGGGTATTGTCTCCGTTTTAATGCAAGGCCAGCGGCAAAATCACAGCGGCTCTGTAAGGTCAAGAGGGGGTAAATCATATCATCAAAACAATTATCTTCATCAATATCAGTGGCGTACCCAGGATTTCCCAATAGGGGGGGGGGGGGCAGGAATTATTGATCGCCGTCATGGGGGAGGGGTCTTTGGAAAATTTTTGCTTCTGAAGAAGGGCTGAGATGCAAAATAGTGCTATATGTAACCAATTTTGAAGCCTATTTAATGAACAATATTTTCAATTGGTATGAGGATTTTTTTTTACGACGGCCAATAGGGGGGGGGGGGGCGCCTGTTGCGCCCCCCTGCATACGCCCCTGAATATCAACTTCATCAAACTCATCATTCATCAAAAAATATGAAGTTTTCTTCCTTTTCGGACGGTAACTTCTTCCTTTAATGCACATGCGATTCCCTTTTAAAATTCGATCTGTATCATGATGAGATGAAAATGAACTATCATCATCATACCATCGTTATATTATGATTATCATCATCATCATCATCATAACATCATTATATAATGCTTATCATCATTAATCATCATTATCTTGATAATCATATCATCAAAACAATTATCGTCATCAATATAAACTTCATCAAATTCATAATTTATTTTAAAAATTCATGAAGTTTTCTTCCCCTCCCGTCCGTGACTGTCATCCTTTAACGCACCTGCAGTTTTGAAATTCGATCTCCTTATACGAAGCCGCTGTGTGAAAGATCAAAAATAAAAAAAGGCGCAAACCTTCACTGACTGCTTGGCCTATTTTTGCGCGTGCCATGACTTGTGATAAAAGACCGCTTGTCAAATGAGGTTTAGTTTAGTTTAAGAATGGAAATTGTTGATCGCGCGCATTCTAGACATTCTTTGCTTCCCGCTGCCGGCCTTGCTTTTCACTTTCGCATGAATAAGGAAGGATATAATTTTGGATATATCGCTCATGTACTCTTAATCTGATTTCAGTAATTTTTTACTTTGCTAAAGTTTCAGGAAATTGTGACATTGTCAGATCAAGCTCGCCGATATCAAAAATTAAGTTAGTATACGAATTATGAGATGCCACGTGCTAGTATGGAGCGACTGTTGAGTGAGTTTGTAAACTACGCCCTTTAATCGCTTGTTCTGCAATAATACAAAACCAGTTCGCGGCCGAGTGTTGATATGATAATATGGATGCGAGAGGCGACACTCGAGAAATGGTCGGTGAACAGGTGGCAAGATGGTCATGAGCGTGATATGATCATGCACAAATATTTTTTGTAAAAATCGTACAATTATCATTGACGGATCCGGAGGTTGGAGATGCGCATGCAGCCCCCCCCCCCCTCCTCCCCCCCCCCCCAGAAGCTCATAGCTCATTTAGAAGCATGTGTGAAGCTTTCTTTGTGGCTGTCTTTAGTGCCCTTCATCATATATGATTTCGAGGGTTTATCATTATCCAGGGGAGCGTTTCATCAAGCGTTTTGTCAGTGATTTTGACCGACAACTGTTATAAGCTACTGAAATCCTTGCATCTAATTGGCTGAGAGCAAATTTGTCGGTAAAAATCACTGACAAAACACTTGATGAAACGCTCCCCTGGTTATCAAATGTAGATTGTTCATCAGTGTTCGCTTGACTTTCTTCAGAAATGTTTTTGTGTTGGGCGCGCTCTTGGCCAACCTGCTAATAGTAATACGGGCATAATCTAGCTTTATGTCCATACTGCGTGTAGTACCGACATTGCAGTTGCATTCCATGGCGACAGGTTAACGGTGCGATACCGATGCCAAAACCTGTGAGCGGTAGTGTAGGAGCCGATTCAAACTTTCGCTAGCTACGAGCCACGATTGCCAACGCACGTGAGCGCAAAAAAGACGTTTTTATATCCCATCGCGCTCCCGTCAGCTGCACTGTTGAGCAGGGCGTGGAGGGGCGTGGAGGGGCGTGGAGTCCCGTGGAGTTCGAGTTGGATGCTACTATTTAACCAGAGAAATGCCCTCTATATCCCCACATCGAACGGCAAGATCGTGTAAAAATTAAATGGGAAAGGCGCGGGAATTCCACGCGAGAAATTACGGTGGAGCATTCTCGCACGGTAATTCAACACGTGCGTGACCAAAAATGGACTCTCGCGCGACTGATAAGTATCGCCGATCCTAACGCGCTAGTAACACCTCAATAATGTAGTTCGCCTATCTTGCGCTGGCCGAACCACCGCCGCTCCAAACTCGCCTAACGTTCACGCGCGTTACTAACGTGATAGTCAGGCCCACATCGATCTGCGCGTTAGGGTGCGTTAATCTGTCAACTTTATTTCGAGCAATACTGTATATGCAGAATCTGAAAAGTTTCGTATTATTAGCAAACTGACCTTGCTAAAAAATTTTATGAGTCTGTTATTTTGTCCCCAATTTATCATTCATCCTGTCCCAAAATGGTATAGCTACTCGAAGGACCACAACTATCGATAGCTTGTGTTATTTTTAGCCCAAGGAAAAAATAGCGTGGGAATTGGAAAGGGAGGTATGCCAGGAATGTGATTCATCGCAGTACAGAGCCAGTGTGTACATGTACGTGTATTTTTGCCTGTGTGTGTACTGTGCAATAGTCTGTCATCTAGTCATTCATTTGGAAATTCTTGAAAATAGTTCTTTGATTATCAGATTGAACGTGTTGGAGTTGAATATAATGGTGTTATATTATGTAGCAATAATAACAATTGAATGTTTGAACTACCAGAAACCTTATATTACAACAGAAAATACAAACAAACTAGAAAGGCCGTCAAAGGCGGCAGACCCACGCCTTAACCCAATAGGTTTTGTTTTGTTGCGATTATTTTTGTAAGCAGTAGCCATTCAAAGGGGATAACAAGAGGCACATCTCCCCCCCCCCCCCAATAAATTTTGCCATATCCAGGTCATAGCTTTGTGTGTCCCCACCCTTGAAAAAATTCTTCTGAAAAAGATATTTTATTATTGAAACATCCCTCCCCTAAAAGTAATTGATTAGACATGTCAGAGAGCGTGGCGTGGTGAGAAAAAAAATGTTAGCAATTTGTATTCAGTGTTCAGTCATGTAAGTGTTAGTAAATGTATTCATGTTCTATCTTTAAATTACATTGCAATTGGGGTTGTTGTTTTTTTTTCATCGGGCTTGGATAAAATAAATATGACGACAAAATAAGTTGGATCTCGACTTCAAAATGCATGCGAGGCACAGAGCTTACTCACTCAGCTCAGTCACCACCCATCAACAAAGTCAAAGTGGATACTGGCGTGCATGTATTCGGCGAACCTCGATCAGCCACCAAATTTTGCAAATCCACACAAATTAAAAAGAAATACAGTGTTTGTATATATTTTACAACTACGAAATCCACTCAAACAGACATAAATGAGTTATAAACTAACTCAAATCTCAAATGACAGGACCGTTATAACCCAAAGAAAAAAGTTCAATCCTACTACAGTCAGTAAAGCACAGGCACTGTACTCCCTGGGGTTATGTACTCCCTAGCCCGACCAGATCGCCGTCACTTCGCGACAGCGCTGTGTATAGTTATGTACGTACAGCTAGCAACACAGCCCACTCACTCAGATCAACACACGCGAACGCTCGCGAGTGCGATAGACTCACTCACGTCGAACAAACTCACCAGATTTTCACCGAAAACAATTAAAATCACGTACTACACGTCCACCAGGATAAAATAAATCACAAAAACTTCCACAACAAAGTGGAAAGAACCGGGGAAAAAAAACAGAAATGCACAGAAGATAAGAAATAGAGGAGAAGCCGTAGGGGTAGGGTAGCCTGAATCTAAATGAATTTGTAGTTAAAAAAAGGTATCGCGCGCAATCCCTTGTTGCTGGGATACGTTGGCTTTGAATATTCATTGCAGGCTCGTACGGATTTGAAGTGAAATGGCAAATAATGGGTCTAAAAGTCTTCTAAAATTCATAAACCTGAAATAGACTTTTGGTGAGACGAAGTAATGAGTGTTTTGATTGGCCAAAATATTTCTGCATCTGCAGGCGAAGTTTGGGGTCATCAATCTTTCTAGTTTCTTTCCTGTCACTATCTGAACTGAAGTTCCTATACTTTACTACAGGGTCAAAACTTCAAGGTCACACAGAATGTGCAGGGGTCAACCAATCATCACCAAAATCTAATCGATTCTTTCCTGTCACTTTCTGAACATTCCCTGAAAATTTGGTGCAAATCCGTTCACCCGTTCTCTTGTTATCTTGTACACAAACAAACAAACAAACAAAAAAACAAACAAACAAACAAACATACGGAGCCCTTTACATAACCCTGCCGATTTCATCGGCGTGGGTAAAAATAAATATATTATTACCCAGGACTGGTAATTCTAAACTACTACAGCCCACTGGTAAACGTTGCCTAGTAGAATGACTCATTTACTCAACAACCCTTTCTCGGTAATGTAAACAATAACACTGTTGGAAATTGATAATATTATGCTGAATCGAGGAGTTATCACAGACCTCCTTGCTTGGCTGAATAATGACCCCAAAGCACAAGATTTACGTTGGTGAATAAATTAAATTGTAGCTCTTACTTGATTATTCTTGAAACTGTAGAAATAAATATTTTTACTGGTTGGTTGGTTCCCCTAACTGCCTAAGCAGTAGCAGTGGCCATTCAAAGGGGATATCAAGAGGCACATCTCCCCCCAATAAATTTTGCCATATCCAGGTCATAACTTTGTGTGTCCCCACCCTTGAAAAAATTCTTCTAAAAAAAATTTTATTATTGAAACATCCCTCCCCGAAAACTTGATTAGACGTGTCAGAGAGCGTTGCGTGGTGAGGAAAAAAAAATGTTAGCAATTTGTATTCAGTGTTCAGTCATGTCAGTGTTAGTAAATGTATTCATGTTCTTTCTTTACATTGCAATTGTTTTTTTGTTTTTTTTTCATCGGGCTTGGATAAAATAAAAATGACAAAATAAATTGGATCTCGACTTCAAAATGACATGCATGCGAGGCACAGAGCTAACTCACTCAACCGCGCTCATATTCGGCATGTATTACAGTCACACAACAAAGTCACACTCAAACTTATACTGGCGTACATTCGACGAGCCTCAGCCACCAGACAAATTTTGCAAATACACACAAATATTTTTAAAAAATACATACAGTTCTTGTATATATTTTACAACTCCGAAACCCACTCAAACAGACATGAATGAGTTATAAACTAACTCAAAGCTCAAATGACAGGACCGTAAGTAACCCAAAGAAAAAAGTTCAACGAAATGACAGGCATGACTACCGTACGGTAGTCGTATTCACAACATAGACAAATGCCATTCACAACACACGCGAACACTTGCGAGCGCGATAGACTCACTCACGTCGAACAAACTCACCAGATTTTCACCGAAAACAATTAAAATTACGTACTGCACGTCCACCAGGATAAAATAAATCACAAAAACTTCCACAACAAAGTGGACAAAACCGTGGGAAATAAACAGAAATGCACAGAAGATAAGAAATAGATGAGAAATTAGACGTGCTAGGCCAGCCTGAATCTAACTGAAAAGTCTGAAGTTGTAGATAAAAAAAAGGATCGCGATAGCCGCTATCGATTTCCCCTTGTTGCTAGGATACATTGGCTAGGAACAATAGATATGAATATTCATTGCAGGCTCGTACAGATTTGAAGTGAAATGTCCAATAATGGGTCTTCTAAAATTCATAAACCTGAAATAGATTTTTGGTGAGACGAAGTAAGGAGTGTTCTGATTGGCCAAAATATTTCTGCATCGGCAGGCGAAGTTTGGGTTCACAAAACGTTCTAGTTTTCTTGTAAACAAGGCAAACCACATAATGTGGTCACTCTGTCGCGAATGGGTTGAAGAAATAACCGTTTTGAAATCAATTTATTGTATTTTTTCCTTCATAATCATTTTGCCTTGTACGAGACTAGAACGGATGAAGTCATCGTCATTCAGCTCGGGTAACGGTTTGAATACGGCTGCAGGATTTTCAAACGGAGAAGACCTTGGACCATGAATTACATGAAAAAGGAGCATTAAATGGATCATAAAGTCAAATTGGTATGTTGAACAGATTAAGTATATGAATTAGAGCCTAGGCCTTATGATTATTTTTTAAAAAATAGAGGAAAAATGATTTTTTTCCTACTGTTCCAGCAGGTACAACGCCATAGACAAATTTTGCACAGCAAAGTGATAGGACGGCTTCTGTCTCCAAGTAGTAGCCGACCCTACCCAAATTAGAGGCTAACGTACTGGAGACAGAAAATTTCGGTCTAGGTGCAAATATTAGGTATGTGCAAATGCAACGGTACCACGAGCGCCGAGTACGGCGAGAAGGCTTGTTCACATTCTGTTCGCAAGTGACATCGCCTCTGCATACATCCCAATTGAAAATCAGCTCTCTCGAGCGAGCGCAAATCGGCGCAACTTTCTCGAGGCCGTATTTGAGTAGCCCAGATTCTGCACTTTCGATACATGTAAGTTTCAATGTGGACATCCACCATCAAGAAATTGATATCATCGCTTGAAATTTTAGAAAAGTTTTGGCCGTTTTCATCATCGAATTTCATCAGTAAAATGAGTAAAATATTTATTAAAACAGTGAACATAACTTTTGTTAATTATCAAAGTATGATATGATTCATTTTGACTAGATTCTAGACATGCGCCAGCTTTCAAATAGGTCACGCAGGAAACTCTTGCACAGCGGGTCTGTCAGAAGCCAGGCCGCCGGTAACTCAAAGGAGCTCCAACACGCAGCGTTGGAGCTCCAGGTACAACTATCCAAGGTCAACCTAGCCCATTTTATGGCTAATTGCATCGCTTAATTTCGGCAGGTACGATAGAAATTTGTACTTACACTTTAAGAGAATTACTGTAACTATGTAGCAGGCTCTTTGATTTTACGATTTAACGATTGTTTCGATGAAAAAAATGGAATTTCCTCGCCGAGCTGATCTTTTCCCCGTACTGTACCGTCGATTCAAATGACTGGATCGCACTGTGTGTAATGTATATACGTCGCTGACTCCATCGCACAGTGCGATTGAGTCATTTGAATCGACGGTACAGTACGGGGAAAAGATTGGCGCTGCGAGGAAATTCCATTTTTTTCATCGAAACAATCGTTAAATCGTAAAATGAAGGAGCCTGCTACATAGTTACAGTAATTTTCTTGAAGTGTAAGTACAAATTTCTATCTTACCTGCCGAAATTAAGCGATGCAATTAGCCATAAAATGGGCGAGGTCGACTTTGGATAGTTGTACCTGGAGTTAGGCCGCCGGGTGCGCCGGACCAAGAGCTGGCGCTCTGTCGATGATACCCCGCCAGTGGTCTGGCTTCTGACAGACCGCTGGACGTGGTGAGCACGGCAGAGATGGCGCATCTGACACTGGTCAAATGTTTTTGTTGTGAATTATGATTTATGAATCAAACATATCCGCATTTCTATGAATTTGACTGTCATTATACTTTCTTTTCAAATATGATTATGTAATTCTTGGGGGAAAAATAAATTTCAACTTTCTCTTCAATCTGAATTCAATTGATTAAAAATCAAATTGATGAATATTTTTATTAATTATTCTAATTTAATATTAAAATTTTTTTTTTCAGCTTTTATTTTGTGTTTGTTAAATCATTATAAATTAAAAGGCACCCTGAATCAAACTCTATTTTAATGTATAATATTCTTTGTTTTCTACAAATACAATTGTAACAAATATTTTCCATATTTCACATAACATAAGTTAATTAGCATAAATCAATATACTTACTGTTAAGAAAGTAACTAATTAGTAGCTGCTCCAGGCTCAATTTCAGCTTTCCATTGATACCTAGATCACTTCAAAAGTCTCAGAAATAGAGAAGTTATGCGTGTGTTTATAGTGTGACATGAAATTCCCTCCATATTGGTCACACACACACCACGAATAGTGGTCATATTGACCACTACGAATACAATATGCAAAAATATTTCGTATTTTCTGTCGCGTGTAGTAAAGGTATGGGGGGAAAAATAAGATAAATATTTTAAATACTTGCTTTCAAATTCAGGCCTTAAAAATCTCACTCCTACCTCAAATGGCCGTTAGGAAGAACTTTTGATATTTTCAGCAAAATCCAAAGTCAAAATCTTGTCCCAAACCGGAGAAATCCCCGCAGATTTGTTTCGCGATCGCGTGATGTTTACAGACTGCCGATGTTTACAGACTGCCGATGTCTTAGACTAAAATCGGCCAATAAAATTTTTGTCCACGAAGAAACTCGGGATCGCAAGCGCACATCGATCTTTACGATCGCGCACACAGAAAATCGGGACTTTTCCGTGTATGCCACAGGGACCGAATTTTTACGGACAAAACGCTTTTGGGGAGATGTCAGCGCCCGCGGCGACCAGGAAATGTACACATTGACTCCGATAGCTCGTTTCGCGAGAATCAACAGTAAATTACGAATTTGATTTTTGGAAATATCTTTTCCAACATCGGTGAGTTGAATTTATTGTATTTCTTGGATATTTTGTTGTCGGTCTTTGTAAATTAAATGCCGATTTTGAGTGAATATTTGTGACTTTTGTGCAGTGGTGTTTTAAAAAGTTGAGGTGTACGACTGCCTACATTATACACACGAAGTATAGGAATGTAGCTATGAGTGGTCACACATTTTTTCATGCCCTCCATTGGTTTTACATTAAGACAGTGGCCGGAAATATGGTTGAAATGACAGGACTTAAATTATCATAACTTTTTAGTTACTTGACCAATTTGAAAGTTGTTAGTGTCATTACATTAGAAAGGTGTCTTAAAGAGCTTTCCTATGATACTATTTGTATCAAGATGTAGGGTGCGCGCCCCGGTATTCGGTCACTTAAAAAGAAATCGCCGCTGATATGAATACCTATCTCTTTAAATTGACAATCTACCATCAAAAGAACCGCAAAATTGTCCTTTAAATAATTATCAAAATAATTTAAAACATGGAAACTTACCCCAAAAAATATCGCCGACAGAAGAAGGAGAAGTTTTCCGCCCAGTATTCGGTCGGCGCCGCCCACAATTCGGTCACGCGATAGTGCGCTGCATCTCGGGAGAGTTATATAACCATTTTTGTCACATTTCTGCGTTTTTAGGCATTTTCTGTGGCTTCTATATATTCATATTTAAGTGTATGAGAATTTTTATCCATTAAAATCCACAAATCGAAGCTCTAGGGTCAGAAATAATGCACAAAATGTATTTCTAAAAAGAGCAAAGCGCGTCAGCAAAGCGCAAAGCGCGTCGGCGAAGCGCAAAGCGACAAGTTGCACACAAAGCGCGTTGGCGCAAGGCACTCAATGTTGCCTGACCGAATACTGGAAGAGCGCCATCTCACTGGCAGGGGTGAGGTATTTATTCTCTTGCTCATCACTGAGATCGCCATTTGCAAATTCGCTGCGATAGAGGGAAGACCCGGAAGCTCCTCTTCACACACATACTAAATTCATTGCACCTGCACACATAGTTATTTCACCATAGGCGTCTACATATGGCTATGCGTGTTAACTCACGCGCTAACGGAACCCGGAAGTGCGGAAACTTGGGTAACACTGACCAGTTTCGAGGGTATTTGGAGATCTTTTCCAGGGCGTCCGACCTGAATTGCTTTCAACATTAGAGGTACCTTGTTCATGTGTCTGTTATGTACAGGTTTCGAGCCTCAAAAATTATTCATTAGTTCTTCACAGCTGTTCAAAGAGCTGCGTGACCGAATTCTGGAATATGACCGAATACCGGTCCGCGCATCCTATGCAGTTCAATTTTTTTTGTCACATAGCTACAAATATGCTAAATGAATGAGAAGCAAACAAACAAACAAGCTTCGGGCGCGTTCAAATCGTGCCCAAATGTTACAATTACAGCGTAATGGCGACCCCGTCTCGTCGCCTCTTGCATCTGGATCGGCTCTAGACAGCTGAAAACCGTCTGTTTCGGAGGAGTCTTTAACATTTTCTTATTTTTACCTTCTCCTCCTACACAGACGGCTACCCAACCTTCGCGGTAGATAAGGAGATCTTACAATACATGGCCTATGAGCATATCCCCCCAAAAGGGGGGATCTGATTTTCCATCCCTATAAGCCATCCCCTTTCTCTAAAAATTCACATAGATGGTGCTAGTATTCTCATATTTCAGTAAGTCATTACAAAAGAAGAAAAATATACAGATAATGAACAAAATTTGGGACTTACTCTGGTTTGAACTCAAGGCTGAGTCAAGCTTCGCACTGACTGACTGAGATAATTCGCTGCTTTACTACACAAACTCCTATACGCTTTCCGACTAGGCCTACTTCCGGGTCATGTGATTATAATATAACCAAGATAGCTGTCAGCGACTCGCTACAGACGTGCAAATTTCATGGTTAAAATGATAGAATCGAGTACCAGACGAGGAATTTGGGGTAAGAAATTTATTCAAGCGTGTTATATTACCGCTGTTAATGTAAATTGGTCTTGAAAATGGGTAATTATTATAGTATTAACTGGAAAATAATTTTTTTTTTTTTTTTTTTTTTTAGTCCTTAGTCCCTGGTACAGAGTGAGAGACCCACTTCAGTCTATGTAAGGAGGTGTAGTGAAGCAAGACGTAGTCCAGTGGAACACCCGACGAACAGAGACTGAAGCTTTCGGTCTAGATCGGCTCACGCCAAATATATCGGACACCTCTGAATGGTTACCGGCAGATCATCCTGCTATAGCGGGTGGGAGCCGCTACCTGCCCCAGCGACTGCGGTGTGCGTTCCTGTCGCGATGTCGTCTACTTTCAAGTTAAACTCACCTGAAATGCTCGTAGATTGAATTTCAAGCTTCAGATTGGTAAGAGAAGCAGCTATTACTGCTTTCAAAGTATGTTGATTTCCTTGATCTGAAAATATCTTCATCTTGGCAGATGTCAATTATTGATCTAACCAGACGTGATCCACACAGGCTTTTGCTAAACAGTCGGGTATAGGTAACGTCGCGTCGCGTTGGTAGAAATTTTCGAACATTTTTCAGGAAGGTGTCTTCAAGGGGACAAATTGAAAAAGAGTCCATCTCAGTATGATTTTTCCGTTTTCAGGCTAAAAACGACAAACAAGGGAATAAAGAAAACAATAGAAGGATAATGCAAAGAAAAACATGAACTATAAAGAGAGAATAGAAGGGTAGGAAGGATGGAAGAAAATATGATGAAAGGAAACAAAGAATACAACAAAAGGAAAGTTGGAAAGTAAAAATAAGTGGATAAAACAAAGAATAACATAAAGAAAGATAGAGACATAAATGATAGAAGGATAAAGATATTAAGAGTAACATAAGGAAAGATAGAAGAGAAGATGATAATTTGAATAAAGGAATAACATAACGAAAGAAAAGATGAAAGGAAAACAAAGTGATAGGATAAAAGCAAAGAATGTTTTAAGGAAAGTAAGTAAAGATGGGAAGCAGAAAATGATTTTAAAAAGAATAATATGAAAGATAGAGAGAGAAATGATAGGATAAAAAAAAGTTTAACTTATATAAAGAAAGACAGAGAGAGAAATGATAGAACGATAAAGATTAACGTGAGGAAGGTGGGGGAGAAAATGATAACAGGAAACAAAGAATATCATAACGAGAGGAAGGATGGAAAGATAATTGATAGAAGGATAAAAGCAAGAATGGTGCAGATGCAACTTTCTCAAGGATTACGCCATGGATGTTATAGGTGGAGGTTATTGGCTTGCGTTTCTTGGTGACACGCAACACTTGGCACTTTGCTGGGTTGAACTGCATGTGCCATGTGCGTTCCCAGGTCTGCATGGCATCAAGATCTTCTTGAAGTAGTTTGTCATCATGGGGAGATAAGATCCTCCCCTTAAAGAAAATACAAAATTGATTAATCTTACAATTGGAATATTATGAAATGACAGAAAATCTGCAAAGAAAACGGAGGGATACAACTCAACAACAACAACATGCGGGATGCAGGGGCGAAGGAGTGCGCATTCATCCCTCTCTACATACCACGCCTCGATATTTCAATTTCTTAGCTGTTTAGATGAGGTGAAAGCTTGATAGTTTCTCTTTTCACCCATATATGACAAGCCTTGAAACACTCTTTTAAAATTCTTGTATTTATAGCAGGATTCGAGATAGGTTACTGTTAAATCTAGATTCTATCCGGTTTTTTAATATTTGGTTTATTCCCCTACGCTCCTCGTTCTCTACGTACGCGTGTCACCTGGGGGGGGGGGGGGGGGCACTCAGTATAATAGTGTGCAGTGGGTATGTGCCACCCGGAAGACCCCCATTTTTACACTCAAATTTCCGTTCCAAAGCATGCTTTTTTTTCTTGAGAAAAAGAGAGAAAACCGTTCCAAAGCACCGTTTTTTTTTTCATTCCGTCGTTCCGGTGTGGTGGCAGATCGTGTTAAGAGGATTCACACCAAACACTACACACGACACACGACACGACAGCACGACATGCTACACGATAAACGGCACAAAAAACAGTGCACACCACTCACGACATTCGCTAAACAGTTGTGCTGGAGAGAGGGTGATGTCGTCTTTGATGATGAGAATGTCGTGATAGAATTCATTTCAAATTCATCATTATAGACATCAAAATAATTGTAAAGGTAAGACGGAAGTTTTATATTTTTAAATCTTGAAATCATTTATTCTTTATTTGGATTTTCTAAAAGTTGTTAAATTGGTCATGTGGCTATGGCGGGGAAGGAAGGTCCAGTTCCCCTCCATAATTCTCTGACAAGCATGTTTTTCTTCCAAAAGGGGGGGGGGGGGGGGGGGGAGGGCACGGGCACACACCCACGGCACACTATATGGGGAGGGGGCAGTTTTGTCTTATCACTCACTCTTACCATATTTTTATAGACAAACTGATTTTCTTAATTGAAAATAGTTGTGCAGGCTTATATATTTTATATGCATTTTGGGGGCTTTTGCTAAACAGTCGGGTAACGTCGCGTCGCGTTGGTAGAAATTTTCGAACATTTTTCAGGAAGGTGTCTTCAAGGGGACAAATTGAAAAAGAGTCCATCTCAGTATGATTTTTCCCGTTTTCAGGCTAAAAACGACAAACAAGGGAATAAAGAAAACAATAGAAGGATAATGCAAAGAAAAACATGAACTATCAAGAGAGAATAGAAGGGTAGGAAGGATGGAAGAAAATATGATGGAAGAAAACAAAGAATTCAACAAAAGGAAAGTTGGAAAGTAAAAATAAGTGGATAAAAACAAAGAATAACATAAAGAAAGATAGAGACATAAATGATAGAAGGATAAAGATATTAAGAGTAACATAAGGAAAGATAGAAGAGAAGATGATAATTTGAATAAAGGAATAACATAACGAAAGAAAAGATGAAAGGAAAACAAAATGATAGGATAAAAGCAAAGAATGTTTTAAGGAAAGTAAGTAAAGATGGGAAGCAGAAAATGATTTTAAAAAGAATAATATGAAAGATAGAGAGAGAAATGATAGGATAAAAAAGTATAACTTATATAAAGAAAGACAGAGAGAGAAATGATAGAAGGATAAAGATTAACGTGAGGAAGGTGGGGGAGAAAATGATAACATGAAACAAAGAATATCATAACGAGAGGAAGGATGGAAATTGATAGGATAAAAGCAAGAAATGACAAAGCGAGAGATAGAGAGAAAAATGATAAAAAGATAAATATAAACATGAAGAAAGGTGGAAGAGAAGATGATAAAAGGGAACAAAGAATAACAAAGTGAAGATGGAAAGCAATGAAAAAAAGAGGATAAAAAGAATAAATATAAACAGTAACATTATGAAAGATGGAAAACAAAATGATAAAAGCAATAAAAGAATAAGGTAATGAAAGGAAAGGTGGAAAGAAAAAAATAAAAGGATTAAAGGAGAATTAACCCCTGATTACAAATTTACTTATATTGGAAGGTGTAATATATTCCTACTTATTGGCCTAAATCATTTTCTAATAAGATATCAGAAAAGGGTATAAATAAAGATATTCCAACACCCGGTATCGTCTCCTACTCATTTACATGGGGGCTGCCATTTTCTTGCTGATTTGGAGTTGTACATGAACCATTGAGAAATGTTCCAGTCAGGAAGATATTCAAATCCAAATCCTAAATTGATTTCCTTCATTACCTAAAATCCCTATGTGACGAGAAATATAAAGTGGGTGTTTAGATGTATTATAAAAATTAAATCTTTATAATGATACTTTTAAATTGTCTGGTTTTGCTTAACAAAAATCTATTTTCTTTGGTTTGCCAAACAGAGCAGAACATAATATGCAGCATGCATTCCGACTTTTCAAGTCCATTATCCGAAAGCAGGTGAATGCATAGTTTGCCGCTATATATGCTCAGGGAAGAAGCATCCATAAAATTTGAATTAATTTGCTCCGGCCCATAAACGTCCAGTATCGAGAAAATAGATTTCTATTAAGCGAATATCGATTTTCAACAGAAATATATAAGGAAATCTTCAGTTTAAAAATAAATTGACATATCTATTCTATATATATACTTTTAATCTCAAATGGGTTTTTTAATTTTGAAAAAGGCAATTAAGCATTTGGATTAAGAAAATCTTCTTGTACACATAAACAAAATGGCAGCCCCCATGTGCTGCTAGCAGACGATACATATTGCTAGCAGATGGTAAATTTTGCTCAGAAAATCTTGATTCGTATCGATCTCGTCTATTTTGACGCGAAGCCATATAGTCTAACAAGTAGGAATAAATAACACCTTTGAACACTATCATCTTTATTTTTGAGCGTAATTCTCGTTTAAAAAAAACAACTGAATTAGTAATTACGCGATGCGTAATATATGTCCCCGCCAGAAGTGTAGATCTGTGGAATGGCTGTTAATTTATGTAATTTCTGATAGAACCTTGAAGATAAATGTGAGAAATGAATTATCAAATTAATGTTTTATGATTATAATTGCATTTTTCGTCGATTTTGAATAAATTTGCATAAATGTGCATAATTGATGAATTTCATGATTTTGTGTAGAAGTTTGGAAGCCCCCACTCAGCCCTATCAGATAAATCAATCGGAATCAAAATCGGCCAAGAAATGACGGAGAAGTAGCATTTTCTAACTTTTTGAGCACACACGGACGGACGGACTGACCTTTTGTTGTATATTCTTTTCTTCCATCCTTCCTACCCTTCTATTCTCTCTTTATAGTTCATGTTTTTCTTTGCATTATCCTTCTATTGTTTTCTTTATTCCCTTGTTTGTCGTTTTTAGCCTGAAAACGGGAAAAATCATACTGAGATGGACTCTTTTTCAATTTGTCCCCTTGAAGACACCTTCCTGAAAAATGTTCGAAAATTTCTGCCAACGCGACGCGACGTTACCCGACTGTTTAGCAAAAGCCCATTTTGGGTACCTCCAGACATTAGGAAAGTACTTGAATTTCCTGGTGGACTAACGGAAATTTCTGTTTTCTATTTTTACCTTATCTCAAAACAAACTCATGGTTGATAAAAAATATCTGCTGATATCGTGTCAACAAAGCAAAAGCAATTCTTTACCCCATATCAAGATACATCTTAAAATGACTCAAAAGAACCCATTTTCAGAGTTTCATTGAAAAAAAACACAACATACTTTTAAATGTAATTCCCCATTTCTTCTCCCTCTCTCTTTCTCTCTACCCCGACCCCCTCTCTCTCTCTCCATGCCCCCCCCCCCCTCTCTCTTTCAAAATTTGTTACAAGTTCAGTGCCTATTGTATTCTGGTTGAGAGCTGAAAAAAACTGTAATTGGACAATACATACAATACAAAAACCAATATTTAAAAGACTAAAAGGGATTTAATACTGTAATTCAGATCTTTAACCCTAATCCCCGGGGGGGGGGGGGGGGGCTTTTTGCCCCCCCCCCCCTCCTGTAGTTTTTTTCGCCGTGCTTCTAGACCGTTTGGAATTTCACGTTCAAACTTCATGACTTTTTTTCTCTCAAGTCTAAATATCTTATCAATTATGGTATTGTAAGGTATGTAAATAAAGTTCAAGCTCCATTAGAGTGCAAATTAAATTCATCCCCCAAGAATGTATGATGTAGTAAGCAAATACAATTAGCTCTGACACCCCCCCCCCCCCCCCCCTTCTAAAATACTTGGGACGTGCTGTAAAATGCACCTCAGTCCCGAGATTAAATCTGCAATGGCCTAATGATTATGTAAGGGGGAGGGGCGGACGTAACTTGATATTCAACGACATTAACCACAGTTAGATTTTTAAATAGAGATTTGGCCAAAGTTTAAAGGTCCCCACTAAAGAAATTGCAGACTAATAACAATCTAACCGGTGGTAATGCATAATATGTAGCAAAATGAAATTCTTCATGGGAGTAAGACTGTTATTCAGAATACTGAAATAAATGGATTATGTCATCTTCATTTTGTTATGCCTTTGGTGTGTCCTTGGACACTCCATTGTGAGATCATTTGAGGATTGAGATCGGAGGGGGAGGGGACAGGGGGTAGTGCCAGTACACAGGCGTAGCCAGGAATTTTCAATAGGGGGGGGGGGGCACCGGGGTGTCGATCCGTGTTCATGATTCTAGGGATTATGGAACCCGGGTCAAAAAATGAAGTCCCCCCCCCCCCCCCCCCGAGTGCCCAAAATTATCTTCGTCAGCGAAGGAGCAAAGCGACTGAGCGGCAAAGTTTTCAATTTCTAACCCTAAAAAGCACAATTTCTTGTGCATTTTAACCAGGAAATTTTGCAATTGACCACCGCAATTGAGCGGTAGAGAAGCTCGAATTTTATACATTAATAAGCGGTTTTCTATTCACTCACTTCTACAATCGGCAGCAAAACCTAACGAAAACCCTGAAAGGCTTGAGAAGGAGTCGAGAAATTCAGCAAGGCTATATACCTCAAGTTGAGATTTCTTTCAAAAGTTGAACCTTTGCAAATGCTGTTTTATACACTTTATCCTACATCGGGGGCGCAATATTTAGCAGGAGTCATATGACACATACATGATATAGCGAGCAAAGCAATTACATCTTTATTTTTTCAAATGTTGAACCCTTTAAGCTATTAAGAAATTACGAGATCCTGAAAGATAATAATTATGCGAGGAAGCAAAGCGACCTAGCTTTCGAGAATTTTCGCATTTCAAACCTCCAAAAACTATATTGATATATAGTGCATTAACATGCATGCGGATTTTGGGGTGCGTATTCCGTATAAAGATTATGATTTTTCTTCCCCTCGCGAAGCGCGAAAGCTCTGACGTTTTAGCAAATCTGAAAGAAAACGGCTAGTAGCAAACAATTTTTTTAGGCGGACAACGCCTGGACTGCTTTTCAATTATGTGGACTCAACATTTCACTGTATGTAACAGTTGGTGCAGGGAGAGAAGAGTTATTTTCCCCTTCCCGCGCGAAGCGCGACAACTCGTTTTAGCAAATTTTGAGAGAAAGATAACGGCTTGTAACGCCTTTGTACGGTCTTTTTCTGTCACTTCCCCCGCTTTTTCGCTCTCGCTCTTATTTTTTTAATTTTTTTAGTGGCTAAATAGGGGGGGCATGGCCCCCGTGTGCCCCCCTGTCTACGCCAGTGGGTACTAGGAAATACAAGGAAGGGTGTGGTGACACAGGGAGTACTGAAATTAGCAGCCGATGGACGGGGGAGACACTGCTATTTGAGAATGACGAATGGCTTCAAGTTCATTCTCTTCGACCCCCTCTTGTCCTTGACAGCATCCTTTTGCATCAGCTACCAGGTACAATCTCTTGTAGATGTGTGCCCTACAAAATGAAAAACATTACATCATAGCTACAAAGTGACTAGTACAATTGTATAACATTTTTTTTCTTCACAAAACACATACAAAGTAACTAAACATTTACTTGAATGAACAGAACTATAATAAGATGGGAAAGCAGCACTTAACATAGAAAGGGACTATAACTCAAGTTTGCATGATCAGTGTTTATTAAATGTTATGGTTGTGTACGGCCGTTAGTAAATAGAAGATCAGGGTATAAACTATTTCCCTAATAAAACGAAGCAGATCAACTCCCCTGATAGCAAACGGACGTCTTAAAGACGTCGTATATTGGTCGTATTCTGGTCATACGTCGTATGAACGTTATTACGACGTCTTCGTGACGACCTTCTAAGACGAGTATGTATTGTCATATTTTGATGACTAGTTTATGACGTGATTTTGACGTCAGTTATTTACCACTTATATGATTGATTATTCAAGACCAAAAAACGACGTAATTATTACGTCACTTCAGTTGCCAATTCACGACCAGTTATGAGTTGTGCTATCCATGACTTGTTCATGACGTGATTTTGACGTCGGTATACCACTTATGGTTCGATATGTGCCCTAGAAAAAAGGAAATCAGAACATGCATTCGTTAGACTTTGGAAATAAAAGCTAAATCATGTTTTGCTATTGCAAACATAAGGGAAAGAAGAACAAAGGATAATTAATACAATTAAATGATACAGTATTGACTGCAGGCTACGTCATCGAGCCACTAAACTAGCGCGTGATATTGATACAGGGCTAGCTAGCCTGGCAGGCTAGGCATGCACGGCCGGTACCTTTTGCCGGTACGCAATGTATACAATTATCTTGCTGACATAACGGGGTTTTTTTTTGTCTCGCCCACCGGAGGTGAAGGCGAGACTAAGGGATCCAAATGGCGTCCGTCCGTCGTCCGTCCGTCCGTCACAAACGTTAAAGTTTACCTGCAAGACTCTCTTATGACAGATAACTTTGCAACCGTCACTCACTTTTCAACCAAACTTGGGTTGTAGATGCACTGAGGGGACCTGGAGGTCACATGATAGGGTCAAAGGTCATTTGAGGTCATACGTTCAAGTTTACCTGTAAGACTCTTATGACAGATAACTTTGCAACCATCACTCACTTTTCAACCAAACTTGGGTTTTAGAAGCACTTGTGGGACCTGCGTGTTATGCTGCCATCAGAGGTCACATGGTAAGGTCAAAGGTCATTTCAGGTCAAACAGTTTACCCGCAAGACTCTTATGACATAACTTTGTAAACGTCACTTTCCAAACATTAGTAACGTAGATATATGCAAGCATAACTTATGCAGATTTATGCACTTGGGGGACGTGTTGCATGGCAACAGAGATCACGATATTTCTAGTTATCGCATGTGGGCGAGACACATTATCGCTAATGCCTTGTTTGTTTGTTTCGTTTGTTTTTTGTTGTTGTTTTGTTGTTTTTTGTTGTTTTTTTAACGTGATCGTTTTACTCGTCCGTCGTTTCACGTGCGTGCACGTGCGTGCATTACTTGCCGCGCTGCTCGACTCATGATCAGCGCTGTCGTGTACTGTGTGCATGTGAAAAAATAGCAGTGGAACAGCTCCTTAGGCATATGAACTCGTCTTCGTTGATCTTTGAAAGACCTTCCATCAAAGTTCAGGTTTCGTGGCAAGTTAGGTGTCTTTTCTATAATTCCTGCAAAAATAAGTTCTCAATTCAACCTTCCTAATCCTCGTACCTGAACTCCTTACACGTACATGACACAAGACATTAAACACGCTTTTATACCATCAAATATTAATGGGATAGCCTTGCCCAACGACCAGGAGCCGCTCGTTTAATTCGGTATCGATGCGAAATGCGCATTCGAAAAATTTCTGTACATATACACAAATGTTATGACCACAACTGAATAGGCCCTAACAGTTATTCTGCGACAAGTAGGCCCAGGGTAAAAACCCAGAGGTAAACTCAAGAAAAAAACTCTGGAAAACCTTCGGATCCACTTTTGCACAATAAAAATTCCACTAATTTTCACAATAACAAATTTAAAATTTGTCGTGATGAAAGAGCAAGATAGATTGACTCCTCAAACATCTTCTACCACACCCTAATGCTCGTGCCCCGCACCACCTGCGGAAAACATTCTTGCATAATCACTTCTTACTCTTGGACAACGCTTAAGTATGCATACATTAACGAGACAAAGAACATTTACCTGCTATATACAAACGTAACGCAGGCAAATAATAGTCTTTTCTATAATTCCTGCAAAAATAACTTCTCAATTCAACCTTCCTAATCCTCGTACCTGAACTCCTTACACGTACATGACACAACACATTAAACACGCTTTTATACCATCAAATATTAATGGGATAGCCTTGACCAACGACTGGAACTCAAAGAACGGGAGCAGAAGCTGAGAGGAATGACAATGTGTGCACTTATGAATTTTTTCCAGATGTTCTCAATTTGACACAAAACGATAACGATAATCAACTTAAATACAAATTATATACATTTACTTGTATATACGACAAAATATTTCTATGTCTTTGAGTGAAATAAGGGCATATCTATCTCTTTTATCTTGTATATTTTCCTTTTTAAAATAAATCCACAGAAAAAAGCTCGAAATTCTTTGTTTACTTATTATCATATATATATATATATTTGTTAACTAACTTGTTTCGTCTGGCTCTAAACAAAAGCGATCGCTCGCCTACAAATTTTTAGTTTCAAACTGTTCAAAATTATGCTGAACATGCTCATCGCTCACTTCATAATCATGTTATAATGAATTACATTGACCATGAGAAAAGAAAACTGATATGTCTATCTCATATAATAGCACTCCCCTCTTACCAGGATTTTACTATTCTGTACATTTTCTTTATTCATTAATGTTTCATAACTAATGTCATCTATAATCTGTTTATACATACATTTAAAAAAAAAATATTACATTTTTCAGTGTGTTTGTGTATTACAAAATAACAGAATTACATCATACACAAAATAACAATATTGTGGGTTTACCAGTATACTATTTATATTTGTTTAGAAACGAATGAACTTCTGTGACTAGTACACGCTTGTCGACCTTCGAAGGTTCCTCAAAAATTTCAATGATTATGTGAACGAAACTAAATGATCTTCTGCCTTTTCATTTATACACCTACCGTGCCTGTTACATAACAGGCACAGATGGTAGCAGTTTTAGCACCGCCAGCTGGAAGGGAACTGATGTACAATATTGTACCTGACCATATACCTCACACAAACACGCTACAATCTTTTAATGGGCCCCAGTATGATTAAAATTGCTTCCTTTTCTTAAAAGATTCCCCTCTTTCACTTATCAAAGTAAATGTTAAAAACAAAAAATGATCAGATCCCAATCTTTAACCTGTCTTTTCAATGTAAACTCTAACTATAAATAGAACAATAACTATAATACCTCGGCTTCTCAAAAACAGTATATTTCCGGTATTGATCAGATTTAAAGCTATGAAAATTTACAGAGATAAATGATATATTTAAAAATTTATATCAAAAACTTTGAACGACTGAAAAGTTTGTCAATTGAAGAATCATGTGAAATTGTAAAATCAGCACTGATTTTCTTATTTACTATATAAATCTATATACCTACCTATGACCCTCCCTCCTTCCCAGCTCCTTGCAAGCAACATGTTTCTTCTTGGGGTTGCTCGCAAAAGAGGAAGATGGCCGTAGCGTATTGACGCGCGTGAGTGGCGAAGGGGACAATAGGATTACGGGGGGTGCGCACAATATTGTGACACATGTGTGATAATTCTCGAAGGGGTCCCGTAGTCAAGACTACAGGCATAATAGGTAGGTATATAGATTTATATAGTAAATAAGAAAATCAGTGCTGATTTTACAAATTTACTGCAATAAATCATATATACCTACCTATTATGCCAGACCAGCGCCAACTCAAAGACCGGGAGGCATGTTTCGAGCGGAAGGAAATAGGATTACACCAAAGACTACAAAGAAGACACAGCGGCCTTCAAGGTGGCTGACGCAAACAAAGCTTCACCTGCGGGAATATCCCTAAGGTAGCAAGAAATGAAGGAATTGGGCGAACACCAATAAGCAGCCTTCAAAATATCAACAAGCGCCACACCTTGAAACAGAGCCCAAGAAGTGCTGACACTACGAGTATCATGAGCACGAGGCTTACTGTCGGATAAAAGAGCCTCTGTGCCAGCGGCCCTAATAGCTTCAACGATCCATCTAGAAATGGAATCAAGAGAGGCAGGAGAAAAAGGCTCTCTAGTGATCAGGAACAACTGATCATCCTTACGATAAGACTTAGTCTTATCAATATACCATTTGAGAGCCCTAACAGGACACCAAACTTTGTCCTCACGCACCGAAGAAAAGTCAGAAAGCGGACAAAGAAAAATCTCAACAGGACCGGAGGTAGCTGTCTGATTCTTGGCAACGAAAGAAGCCCTAGGAATCAACCTAACACCTTTTCTCTCCCAGCGAACATGACCAGGAGTAAGACAGAGCATGAAGAGTACTGCGCCTCTGCCCAGAGGCAATAGCTACCAAAAAGAGCGTCTTAACCGTAAGATGATGAAGCGAAGCTTCACCTAACGGTTCAAAAGGAGGTTTCCCCAAGGCCTCCAGGACCTTAGGCAGACTCCAAGACGGCACTAACTTAGAAAACGAAGGTCGTTTCAGAAAGAACGAACGAATCAAACCACTTAGTAGCGGGGAATTGGAAATCCCCGAACCATCCGAAAAACCCGAATGAATGGCCCCGATCGCCGAACGGTAGCCTCGGATAGTAGAAATAGACCTCCCTTTGTCAAATAACGAGATTAAGAAATCCGCAATTGAACCAATAGGAGCCTTAGAAGGGGTTTGATTTCTCTCTTTGCACCAAAGGAAAAAGACCGAGAGACGGGAATTGTAAATTTCCCTAGTAGAAACCCTACGACTGGACATTAAAAAGTCCGCGGCTCTATCAGAGAGACCCGACTGTCTTGCAGATTCCCTGACAGGGGCCAAGCAGTCAAATGAAGAGACTCCGGATTGTGGTGAAGAGACTCCGGATTGTGGTGAAGAATCCCCGATAGGGGCTGTAACACCAGATCCGCTCTTAACGGGAGAACTAACGGTTGAGCCCTTAGAAGGCTCATAAGTTCCGGAAACCAATTCCTCCTGGGCCAAAAGGGAGCTATTACAAGCACCCTCGCCCGATCTTCCCTGATTTTCCGCAAGACACGCGGAATCAGTTGGAAGGGAGGAAAGGCGAATCCCTGAAGGTTCTCCCAGCTGAGGGAGAAAGCATCGAGAGCCCATGCTCCCTGATCGCGAACACGGGAGCAATACTTCGGCAGCTGGTGATTTAGCACCGACGCAAATAGATCCACTTCCAGTGGACCTAGGCAACTGCGAATGCGGCAAAATACTTCCGGATGGAGCATCCATTCCGATGGAAGATACCTGCCCCGGGACAGAAAATCCGCAAAGAGGTTTTCCCGACCGGGGATGAAAGAGGCCACGGGTGTGATTGCCATGCGACACCACCTCCACAGCTGAGCTGCTAGGGCATTCAGGGCAACCGAACGAGTGCCTCCCTGCCGATTGATATATGCCGCCACAGTAACATTGTCCGTGAGAATCAGAACCGAACGACTGAGAAGTCGACTTCTGAAATGGAGCAAGGTCAACAGAACTGCCATAAACTCCAGGACATTGATATGAGGAAGAGTCCCAAGATGAGACCAAACCCCCGCAACCGTGCTGCCGTTGCAGTGTCCTCCCCACCCCAACCGAGAGGCGTCCGTCGAAACCGATATCGACGGAAGAGGGGCAGAGAAGGACCTGCCTCGCGCGAGAAACACCTCGCTCGTCCAACAAGCGAGAAGAGACTTGATCTTTACTGGTACTGGAATCCAGACCAAAAGAGAGTCTTTTCCCGGCTTGAAGAACCTGAGGAGATGTCTCTGAAAGGGTCTCATGAGGAGCCGGCAGTCCTCTAAAACATCGACTAGACTGGCTAGATAACCTAGAAACTGAAGCCACTGTCTGGCCGAGACTCTTCTGGCCAGCAAGAGCTTGCGAGCCGCAGAGACAATGGTGAGAATCCTGTCTCGACTGGGCCGAGCTAACTGATTCCTTATGTCTAACACCGCCCCCAGAAAAACTGGGCTGCGAGTGGGGACTAACTCTGACTTTTCCCAATTTATTAGGAAACCTAAGTCTTGAGTAAGAGAGACTAGCAACGAGTCTCGTCCAACAAACGATCGCGCGACTCCGCAAGGAGAAGCCAATCGTCCAGGTAACAAAACAACCGCAGGCCGCGACGCCTCAGAAAGGCCGCTAGCACCGCTACAACTTGAGTAAAAACCCGAGGGGCCGGGCGCAGCCCGAAGGGAAGAGCCCGAAACCGGTAAGTCTCCGAGAGGAAGGAGAACCCCAGAAGATCGCGAGATGCGCGATGAATGGGAATGTGAAAGTACGCGTCCTTGAGATCTATCGAGACCGCGTAGTCTTCCCTTTTGATCAACGGAAGAATGGAGGCAAGAGTCTCCATACGAAAATGAACCGGAGGAATAAATTTGTTTATCCTCTTTAGGTTCAGTATCAAACGAAGTTTTCCCGAGCGCCTGGGAATAACAAAAGTCGGAGAAAGGGAAAAAGGACAGCCTGTGAGGTGTCCAAGTTCCTATAGCACCTCCGGGGAGCGGGGCGGACAGATCTATGAAGAAACCGTCTCGTCCGCCCGCTGCCTGAACCCAAGCAAAGTCGAACCCTGCGCGCGGGTTGACTAAAAGTCAGGGAAAGTTTAGAACAAAGCAATCGCTTCTACCCCACAAAGGGAGAGCAACTAAGGCTCTGCCTGCCCCAGCGATTCGGAGACCGAAGCTAGAGAGGCCGCTTCCAAAACTGGATCCGCCTGAAATGATCGTGACAAAGAATCACGAACAAAGGCCGAAACGGTCGGATTCACGCATGAACCGCCATAAGCCTCCTCACCCGACGGAGCCCCGAGGCTGCGAGACTAGGAGGCTCATGTGATCTCATCACAGACAAAGAAGAATAAACCATAAAAGGCTAATTAGTCTCGATGTCCGACCCAAAAAAGGGACAAGAGCAGGGGATGTGAATCCTGGTACCAGGAACCAACCCTGAGTCTGGGCAAAGCCCATCTCACACTGAACATCTCAGCTTGAGAGACCGAAGGGTTAGCTAAACCCGATGGGCAAGAGGCAGACAAAGCCTTGCCTCTTTTAGCCCCTTCCCTAGGCTTCTGATTGGCCCAAAAAGAGCCTAAGTCGAAACCCGCTTTTCAGAGCGTTTATCCGGTTTCGTTCGGATCCCCGAAGCCCTTCGGGAACACGAACCGAACCCTCCACTGAGGGACGCTCACCTCCCTTTATGGGAGAAGTGCGCTGAGGGTATTGAACCCAAAGACGCGCACCAATTACCCATATCGGCCGAGCAAGGAGATGCAACAGCCATGGGCCGGACGCCAAGGCGCCCAGACTCAGCAGAAATCCCGCTGCTTAAACCAACGCGAAGTCGAACCCTGCGCGCGGGTTGACTGAACTTCAGGGCGATATTTGGACAACAAAACAATCGCTTCCACTCCACAGAGATTGAGCGATTGAGACTCCGCCTGCCCAAGCGATTCGGGAACCGAAGCTTGAGAGGACGCATCCAAATCTGGTTCCACCCGAGTGGAATGAGACAAAGGAACGTTAACAAAGGCCTTCGCAGGCGGGTCCCCGCATGGCTCACCAACAGTCTCCTCGCCCGGCAGAGCCCCAAGGGCCGCGGGAGTAGGAGGCACATGCGAATCAGTCTCAGACAAAGAGGAATCAATCACAAAAGGTTGATTAGTCTCAAAGTCAGACCCCTGAATAGGGACAGAAGTCAGGGTTGAAGTAGCCGGTACAAAGGACCAACCCTGATTCTGAGCAAAAGCCAGCATCATGCTGAACATGTCAGCTTGAGAGGAGCTAGCTGGGTTAGCCAGGCCAGACGGGCAAGAGGCCGGCAAAGCCTTGCCACTTTTTGCCTTCTTCTTGGCCTTTTTCTTGGCTGGCTCGACAAGAGTCGTAGCCGAAACCCTTTTGTTAGAACGCTTAATCGGATTCATTCGGATCTCCGAAGCCACTTCGGAAACACGAACCGATCCCTCCGCGGAGGGACGTTCACTTCCCAAAAAGGGATTGGAGCGCTCATGGCGTAAGCCTAGAGAATCGCCCAAATCACCCATAATGGCTAAGCAAGAAGATGCAGTAGCCATGGGTTGGGAGCTAAAAGCTCCCAGTGCGTGGGCAGACCGAGATGACTCGGTATGTGCCCGATGACTACTAAAGGCATGTGAACCCACTATTGGACCGCTCGAAAGCGGCAATAGGGGAGCACTAGTAGTCACGCACTCAGGTGAAAACACCTGTTGCTCCGAAGAGCGTCCATAATTGTTAGCTCGAGCATTCCCATCAGCTGGCAACTGAGACAGCCCAGAAAGTACTCGTTCCCCCATATGGCGTTTGCCGGGGGCTAGGGTTTGTGAACCCAGACCAACATTGTTAGCTCGAGCATTCCCATTAGCTGGCAACTAAGACAGCCCAGAAAGTACTCGTTCCCCCATATGGCGTTTGCCGGGGGCTAGGGTTTGAGAACCCAGACCAACATGGACTAAGCCCGTGGGTTGCCCTGCAGTAGTGGGGCGCGTCTCCCCTAACGGATCAGAGCGAGTGAACGCTACCGTACGGGAAACAACAGCCCCCCCCCCCCCCCTCTGGTCTCAGCGACCGGGGGATTGGATTCGAGATATCCAAACCACTAGAATCTGACGTCACCCACCCCGAAACCACAGGCTTCGGAGTTGACAATCCCGATTCAGTTAACGCCACCCGTCCCGAAGCCGCAAGCTCCGAAACTGGCAAACTCTGCAAGGGAACACCACTAGGCAACTTACCTTTAGCCCTCCTCCCTCCCCCGCGTACCGCTGTACTCGGGGAAGTTCTGGAAGGCCGAGTCGTCTTGCTAGACAACTCTTCGGAAGAAGCAGGTCTCCTTGACCCAGCTGCTTCTTCTTCCGAATTCATACCACTGCAATAAAACAGACAATAAAGTATACTTTTCAAATTAAGAAATACTTCAACTGAATGCAGTAAATAAAACTAAAGTTTATTTGGGAGATACGCACTAAAGAAATTTTCACAGCCTAAAAACCGTAAGAACAAACACCGAACCCGAAGGCTCGGTGACAAACGGAAACACCCGCAAACACAGAAATATCTACGTGGGGCTGACCGTGAAAGAGAAAAATAAATGCCAAGAAAGGGAATCAAAAAATCCCTTGCAATCGGCAAGAGTGACTAATAAAACACAAAGTACTATAATCTAAACGAATATAGGTACCTAAAAGTGCTTTAACTATGTGAAAAAGCGCACCAAAAAGATACTATACGACCTGATTTCAGGAGCGCTGTGACAATACGTCCTAACTCGTCGGGGGCGAGCAAGAAAGAGGAAGATGGCCGTAGCGTATTGACGCGCGTGAGTGGCGAAGGGGACAATAGGATTACGGGGGGTGCGCACAATATTGTGACACATGTGAGATAATTCTCGAAGGGGTCCCGTAGTCAAGACTACAGGCATAATAGGTAGGTATATATGATTTATTGCAGTAAATAATAAAGTATACTTTTTCAAATTAAGAAATACTTCAACTGAATGCAGTAAATAAGGGTAAAATTATTTGGGAGATAGGCACTAAAGAAATTTTCACAGCCTAAAAACCGTAAGAATAAACGCCGAACCCGAAGGCTCGGTGACAAACGGAAACACCCGCAAACACGGAAATATCTACGTGGGGCTGACCGTGAAAGAGAAAAATAAATGCCAAGAAAGGGAATCAAAAAATCCCTTGCAATCGGCAAGAGTGACTAATAAAACACAAAGTACTATAATCTAAACGAAAATAGGTACCTAAAAGTGCTTTAACTATGTGAAAAAGCACACCAAAAAGATACTATACGACCTGATTTCAGGAGCGCTGTGACTATACGTCCTAACTCGTCGGGGGCGAGCAAGAAAGAGGAAGATGGCCGTAGCGTATTGACGCGCGTGAGTGGCGAAGGGGACAATAGGATTACGGGGGGTGCGCACAATATTGTGACACATGTGTGATAATTCTCGAAGGGGTCCCGTAGTCAAGACTACAGGCATAATAGGTAGGTATATATGATTTATTGCAGTAAATCTAAAAAGATGTAACCAAAGCATCGCATGACCAAAAAATCTGAAGAAGTCTACAGTATCTATATCACATAATGAAACTTGAAACCGCTGGTAACGCTTTACCACCCTCAACTAATCTCAGTCATTCTCATGTTTAAAATGCTACCAAATACTTTCTTATCCATTCTGACTTCAATGAAATTGCTTTGCTTATACATACGTCAGTTCATATCAAAGAGCTGTCAAATCGGACTCTTGTGACTTGAGGTATACCTCCGGTCAAGTCAAGCATTTTGATGATTGTGAATGCTGCAAAAAAAACAACACCCTCTTATCTCACTAATCTGACTCGGGTTTCTGTGCTATGTCGAAATCCGTCGGACCCTGCAAGATGTAGTGTCGTTTACTGCACTTTGCTTATCCTCCATATTGTCACATCAGCCTGAAAATAACAAAAATAGGTGTGCATTTTGTAGCAAATGGATTGAATTCTAAAATCCCCAAGGGCACAATAAGGAAAAGATCATGGCATTGATTGCATTTAAACCGTATGATCTTTAATGAGGTTCGCATCACTAAAGAACTGACTTTCAAACCAATAGCATGGTATCACCTGAATTAAAGCCAACAAAAACCGACCTTGCCTCTATCGTACGAAAATATTCAATTTTATTAATTGAATTCTTTAATTAAATCATGAAACTTTGCTTTCCAAAACTTTAAACCCACTAAAGACAAAATTTCTTCAATTCTGAATGTGAAACCCGGTTTAATTTCATCATTTTCTTTCTTATCTTTCTTTGTTTTAAGTAATGTTGGACTTTCCGAACTTGATGCTGCGATATTATGGGAGATTTACTTTCTGTCTTAGACACTATCATTTACATTTTAATTATTAATTTACTCGCATTATATTCACTATTAAATTATCTCAGACTCGTATTAATTTATGCTTAGTTTTCAGACATTTTCTTAAGATGTCAAACCCGGCCAGCACATCTGGTATTATGAAGAAGTGTTCCCATTTTCCTCAATATTCACTCCAATCTCTCAACGACATCAAGTTATGTTCCGATAATAATATGTCAAACTACATGGGAGTTACAATGACTTGATTATTCAGTGAACACTACGTAGCGGTGTTTTAGTAATACATGTATAATATTTCGATCCTGACTTGCCACTAAGCAGTTCGTCTGAAATCGTGAAAAATATCCTTCTGTAAATGTACAAACTTTTCCATGCAGAATAATATTTCTGCAAATATATAGCTTCCCCAACCTTCAGAAATGAATTTAATGACAAATTTTAATCCTGTTCAGTAAAATATAATACATTTGCACAATCTATTTATATCTTTCATTGACATAAATAATATCTTCTGAATTTATGAACACGTATATCCTGCTGTAAGTCCACAAACTTACATCTTTCAATACAGAGTTTTCTGCAGTCTACCTTCTCCAACCTTTTACAATGAATTCCCATGATTTCTTACTTTGTTCAGTAAAATTGCACTTCCACTAATCAACGATATCCCTTTCGTAAAGATTTCCCAGTCCAATAGGGGTTTATAATATCATGTCGGGTTTTTTTTAACGTATCCTGACGCATGCACTCATGTGCTCATTAAATGTTTTCTCTCCAATAGGTCCATTGGATATTCCAATGTTGAATTGCACTAGCGTTACAAAATCCATTTCCACAAATTTCAAAGCTTCTATAAATTTCTGATCACCACTCCTGACTAACAGTTTTTCAGTACGTAATGAGCCTGTCGTTCCAGGCGGTATAAGCTTGCCATTCACAAGGCCTCGAGCTATCGCCACATAGAGCTTAAATGAATCATTTTATATCCCAGTGATTTCTGTGTAATTTTCTTTCCAAAGAAAGCTCCGTCACCATGGTCACAACAAAATCAATCAATACACAGGTTTATTACCACACCCTGTATACTTTCAGTTTTCTCAATACCTTTATCGTTAGTGTACCTGGGTACACCTCGCCATTCCAGGCGGTACTTGAGCCATTCACAAGGCTTCTAGCTCTCTCCACCATAGAGCCTAACTGAATCCTCTTATTTTCGGAACAAATCCGATTCTTTCAATTTTCTTCCCCTAAACAAAGCTCCACTACATCAAGAGCTGCATTATAGACCACACAGTCTCGCATTAACATACTGAATCAATTACGTGGATTCCCTTGTCACCAATTTACTAGTCCAAGGCTAATTAATGCTCTGTGCATTAAAAACAACCCTTCCTACATGCATATTCTCTTTAACGCTTGCCAATCGATAAACTGTAATGTGAAAACAATATCATTCAACTATGCCAATGATTTATTTCGTCGATTACGAAGTTGGATCTCATTTTCAGAAAAGACATACTTTAAGATATACAAAATAATTTTCCACTTATTCTACACTTTCCAAATCTTGTAATTGGATTCCTAAGTCACCAATTTACTATTCCACTGCTAATTACAGTAATAAGCTTTAAAACTAACAGCTATTAACTATTAAAACTGTTCTTCCTGTACCATTAGAAACTTGCCAATCGATAAACTGTATTGTAAAAACAGTATCATCAAATCATGCGATTTATTTCGTCGATTACGACGTTGGATCTCATTTTCAGAAAAAGACTTTGTATTTTACAAAATCATAATTTTCCACTTATTCTACACTTTCCAAATCTTGTAATTGGATTTCCTAGTCACCAATTTACTATTCCACTGCTAATTACAATAAGCTATGCATTAAAACTTTTTCCTTCACCATTCAAAACTTGCCAATCGATAAACTGTATTATAAAAACAGTATCATCAAATCATGCGATTTATTTCGTCGATTACGATGTTGGATCTCATTTTCAGAAAAGACAACTTTGTATTATACAAAATCATAATTTTCCACTTATTTTACACTTTCAAGTCTTGGAAGTAGATTCCCTGTCACCAATTTACCATTTCGATGCTCATTAAAGCAATTACAAACTTGCCAATCGAAAAACTGTTATGTGAAAAACAGTTTAATCCAACCATGCCAATGATTTATTTCGTCGATTACAACTTCTGGTATCATTTTCAGGAAAAACTTACTTTGTATTAAAGAAATTCATAATCTTTTCGTTTATTTTCCATATTCAAAGTAGAATGCCTTTTGTACAATTTTATATTCAAATCACTGGATAGATAGTCGTAAACTTTCCTATTCCCCCAAAAATATCGGTGATAAAATATCTTTCAAACTTCCGAGTTCCGACTGCCCTGAAGACTAAAAATCTTACGAGGACATGCACAGCATGCACCTACGCAATGCTATCACAGACCTAATTTAATTCCTCAGACATGCACTTTCAAATTAATATAGTATAAACATTAAAAACGTTTCACTTAGCTCACATTACAGCTATCACCACATGCCTCTCTGGGTGCGACGTTCAGATTTTCGTGTTAAATCAGGTTCAGCGGGCGGCTCCGTGCTGTCGTGATGAAAGAGCAAGCTAGAATGACTCCTCGAACATCTTCTACCACACCCTAATGCTCGTGCCCCGCACCACCTGCGGAAAACATTCTTGCATAATCACTTCTTACTCTTGGACAAACCTTACCAAGCTTAAGTATGCATACATTAACGAGACAAACAACATTTACCTGCTATACAAACGTAACGTAGGCAAATAATAATTCACACCACACTGTGCATTATGTGTAGCTAAGACAGTAACAGTTACACACTTAGAAATAAAGTTACAATTTTGCACCCTTCAAATGCAACACTGGGAGCACCTTTTTGGGTGCAACTTTGCACCCTAAGAAGCTTTTTGCACCTTTAAGGGTGCAGTTAGCTACATTTTGCACCCTTAAAGGGTGCAGAGATGTACCTTTTAGAAAAGGTACAAATTTGCACCCTTTGGATGCAAAAATTGCTGCACCCTTAAAGGTGCAAAGTTGCACCTTTTAGGGTGCAAACGGGCATTAAAGGGTGCAAACAAGAACAAAAAGGGGAATTTTTGCACCCTTTTCATGTAGGGTGCAATATTGCACCCAAAAAGGTGCTGCCAGTGTTGCATTTAGGGTGCAAATCTGAACCTTTATTTCTAAGTGTGTAGATAGACACTAGGAACACGATGACAAAAGAGAGCGGACCAAATATACAGCTCCTCATTGTACCCTCCACAATTGTTCTGGTAGACAAAAGAACATCCCTTCATTGCTATTATGTAAAATAAGTAGAACCGGTGAATACGCATGTGACACCTGCTCTACATAATCTTACATAATAGCAATGAAGGGATATTCTTTTGTCTCCCAGAGCAAATGTGGACGGCACAATAAGGAGCTGTATATTTTGTCCGTTTCTTTGTTTGCCATATTTCTTCATAGTGAGACAACGTGTGTTACTATTAGTCACACTGTTTTTTAGAACTGTCAGTATACTATCAATAACATTTGTCAAGTAACTCTAACCGTTATAATACATTACAGTCGAAGTTACGCATCTGCTGAGTGCTGTATTTTGTCACTGTCACTGGGACATTAAATTATAAATACAATTACAAATCATTTAAATACTGCCAGAGTTAAGTCTACTTACATTGAAGTAAACATCGAAATAAGTAGACTAAATACTAACTGTTAGGCAGTGTACCCTATAGGCTATGTTTTTGTCCAATATTGTTACTAACGTTACTGTAATATTAAACTGTTACAGTTAGAGTGAAGTGCTCTTAAATTAAGCCACCATCAGGCAAGTCTCTTATGAATTTATTCCTTCATTTCATTTATTTATTAGTTTGTGTCACTTCATGATGTTAGTACAATTACTCTGCACCCCTTTTGTTATATTGGGAATTTCGGATGATGATAAACTGCAACTCGATCTGTTCCTACGTACATTTCAGAAAAAGAGTGAAAATTCTAAATTTCTAAACAAACCAAACATTTTCTATGATTGTCTTTTATTGCCTATACTCCTGTTAGGGCTGGTAGGTGCATTCACTATGAACATGGCGAGCAAAGAAGCGGACAAAATATACAGCTCCTCATTGTACCTCCCACACTTGGTCTGGCAGACAATAGAACATCCCTCCACTGCTATTATGTAAAAGTATGTAGAACAGGTGTCACATGCATATTCACCTGTTCTACTTATTTTATACAATAGCAATGAAGGGATGTTCTTTTGTTACCGGAACAATTGTGGAGGGTACAATGAGGAGCTGTATATTTTGTCCGCTTTCTTTGTCATCGTGTTCATAGTGATTATGTTTTCAGGTTGTCGGTCCATCCATCTGCCTGAACAAAATCGCACGTACACAATATCAAGAGAACCCTTGGATGAATGTTGTTCCTATTGGGCTCAGGGAAACTGGCAGTGCATGACACGAGATGAGCCGATTAGATCTTGGGCAAATATGGCCCAGTTCAAAGGTCAAATGTTGCTGAAATTTACTCCCAAATGTCACATCAAATGTGTTACTAAATTAGAAATGTCATGAAATTGAAGGTAGAAAATGATGGGGAAAATAATTTGCCTAAAATTGTATGGTGTCAGGCAGAAATCAAAAGAGACATTTCGGTATTTTTTTCAGTCTCAACAGCGCCTTTGATTAGGCAACTAGATATTGGCGCTATATAAATACCCTGATTGGATTGGAATGTACAATATTTACGATTGAATAAGGAAAAAATACAATAAAGAAACAAAAATAAATGCTCTCATATTTCAATTTAATTTCAGAATTGAGACGACTCCATAATAAGATGGAGGAAGTCAAGTCGGAGGTGAGGGAAAACCGGAAAATACTTGGGGCAATCCTTGGCAAAATGGAGAAGGACAGAGTGGCTGAAATTGCTGATATACCAGAAGGAATACCCTCTCTTCCACTTAATAACGTTCAAGACTTATGTGAGGTCAACACGATCCTTCAGGAGGATCTTGCAAAAAAAAAGCAATTTGTGAGTGTCTTTATCTGCTTATAATAGTGTTATACAGTTGATTCATTAACTTTCTTCTGCACTTTATACTCAATTATTAATGCAAACATTCAGCTTAATTGGGAAAATTAACTATCAGAATTTCAACAGCATATTTGTTTATTGTAGAAAGTTGGATTAAAGATACTGTTTGTGACATGCATGTTCATTCCAGAATTTAAATTGACAATTATTTTTGGAGAATATTATATTTCCATTATTACATACAGGAGGGGTCAATTAATTGTTCTGCAGCTATGTCATGACTTCAAGCGGCCAGCAATTTTTTTTTTTGTCTTGCTTGCAAAGCTGCTGCTAAATGCATTTTCTTTGCTATATAGTTATCAATTTCAGCCTCAGGTTGTTTACAGAGCTTGCAGGAGGCAAAAGAATGCTTTGCATCCACCTTGTAGGTCTTCCAGAGTTTGCATGCCTATAATGAAATTGACCACTGCTTGGAATAATTAAGTTTCAAAGAACTTTTCAGTATCGGTTTCAATTGTGAAATCTTATGCATGTTTAAATCAGATAGGAAGGTGCATGAAAGTGACAATAATACATGTTTACTGCTATTCCCTTTCATTTTTCCAGATGTCATACTTAAAGAGATGTGGAGGGGCCACCAAAGAATCAGTAAGGCGTGTGCTGGACACAATGATGGACCCTCAGTTGTCTGTGCAATTCAGTTGGATGGGACAACGTGGCAGAATCACAAGTTTTCGGGATATAAGGCGATGATAGATGTTATCTTTGGTAAATAGTTGTATAAACATTTTCTCATCTTCAGAAGAGTCTGTTGATTTTCTTTTCTTCTTGAATCATAAGCAGGTAGTTGCTTCTAGAAGATTACATTTAAAGTATTTTTTGGACCCCCACATTATTTACCACCAAGTAACTTGGAATATATATATATATATATATATATATATATATATATATATATATAGTTCTGCTTCGGACTTGCAAAGTTATAGACAAAATAGGATTGAAAAGTCCGTATACGATGAAAAAATTCGAATTTTCGGCCATAGGCCTTCATCAGGAAATGATGTAAATTTATTAGATAGGTACACAAAAGAGCGTGAAGCGCAAAAAAAACAACGCAAAAGCTCCATGGATACCAGCGCAACCATGGTAGAGATCAGGAAGGAGAGGAGAGAGAAAGAGAAAGATATAGAGGCGTAATAGAGCAGAAGCGCAGAAAGGGAGAAAGCTCCATGGAAACTCGCGCAACCATGGTGAAAGAAGTTAAAGAGGAGAGAGAGAGAGAAAGAGAGAAAGAAATAGAGATAGAGGCGTAATAAAACGTCATAAAAGAAGAGGAAAAGAAAACAAAAAAGGAGAAGCGCTAAAAGGGACTCGCGTCTACCATCAAGAAAAATTTCAAGTTGCTGAGTGACAACCCCTCAACTTCTCACATTTTCAGCGAACCCCCTCTGACAGCGTTCAGGAAGGACAAAAGCCTGAAATCAACCTTGGTCCATTCAAACCACACCAGAGTCCAACCTGCTGACAGAGACCTAGATTCCCGTCCTTGCCTCCGCCCACGATGCAAGACATGCTCCCGTCTTTCTACAGAACGTAACATCAGTGGCCCCAAGGGCAATTTCACCATCCATGATAATTTCACCTCCACGACGGAGAATGTAATCTACGTGATTTGTTGCAAGGCCTGCAATCTACTGTACGTGGGGGAAACCAAGCGGCGTCTAGCGGACCGGGTTACTGAACATCTACGTTCCATACGTCTGAACACCAGTGGCTTGCCTGTTGCACGCCATTTCAACCTCCCCGGCCACTCGGTTGAAGACTTCAAAGTGATCGGCGCCATCAAGTGCAATGGCGATGATCTATCAAGGAAGAGAAGGGAAGAAAGACTGATTTTCCACCTGGGAACCCTTCATCCTCGTGGGATGAATGTAACATTTCGATCATTTCGTACGAATTGAATGTTTTCTGTTTGTCCTTTCCACCTTTCTCTTCCATTCTTCGTTCTGCTTTTCTTCTACTTTTTTTTCCCTCTCTCTCCCTCTCTTCCTTTTGCTCTTTACTCTCTTTCTTCACTACTTCCTCCTTTTCCCCCTTTTCTTCTTTTTTTTTCTTTCCGTTGTGCTTTCATCTTCCTGTTGTATTCATTGATTATTTACATTCCAATCTTGGTTATTTTCATTGCACTTTATTTGACCGTAATGTGATACTCCTGTGAGCGCGGTCTATTCCTTTGATGTAACCATGTATACGTTCCCACGATGTAAACATGTATACTTTCCCACCATTGCCATAATGTATTATGTCAGTGTGAGTAATACACACAACAGTTAATGTGAACGAGAAGCAGCTAATAAAGGACACTTGTTATTTGGTCACCGTCAAGCCAAGTCAACTTGTCATGTTTCCTCTTTCTGTCTCACTCTCCAATACACAATAAATGGCGACGAGGATGAACGGGCTCAGTCAGCCCCCACCGTTCGCTGCCAGCTCAGCCCGAGGCAGTGCCTCGACCGCCTGGTCTACGTGGAAGAAGTCATTCGACTATTATGTGCAGGCTTCTCAGATAGCTGATGGAGATGTCAAGCGGGCTTTGCTGCTTCATTGTGCAGGCCTGGAGGTGCAGCAGCTTTTCGACACCCTTCCTGATACGGGAACTACCTATGAACAGGCAGTGCGGGCCCTAACGACGCACTTTGAGCCACAAACGAATGTAGCCAATCAGAGACACATATTTCGTCAGTGCGTCCAGGGGACTACAGAGACTGTTGATGATTTTTATATTCGCCTTCGCTCTTCGTCATCAACATGTGCCTTTGGAGGGCAGCAAGATGAGCACATTCGTGATCAATTCATAGACAAATGCATATCGAAACCGCTACGTAGACGTCTTCTACGGGAGCCTAATTTGACTCTCACAACACTTTTATCGATTGCACGAGCAGCCGAGGCAGCTGACAACCAGGCTTTGTCGATCGAACAGTCTAATGGCAATGCTTCACCCTCTCAAGCAGTGAATACCATTCGGGCGAGACGGCCCCCAACACAGCCGCCAGCAGTTCGGCCAAATCGTCCCCGGTCACAGACTTCTCGACACCCCGGTGGTTCCACTCCAGCCCCTGGGCGGGGGTATCAAAAGCCTGAGAAGGAGAAGTGTGGCAATTGTGGACTCGAGGGTCATCGTGCACGTGACTCCCAATGCCCAGCTCGAGGACAAGAATGTAGGAAGTGCCACAAAAAGGGACATTATGCTCGAGTTTGCCGTAGCTCCAACGTTCACCATATCACTGAAGATAGTGATTTCCAGCCTGCTTACCAGGAGCAGGGTTCCCCAGACGCGAGTGATGGACATGATTATGAGGAATATTTATTCACCGTCGGACATTCACGGCCTCAGACTCGTGTTCGAGTAGCAGATGTCAACATCGATATGCTGATTGATTCGGGAGCATCAGTGAACATTATTGATTCGTCGACACATGACTGGTTGAGAGGCCAGTGTCCAGCCGCCAGTGAACTCAGATTAACCCCCACCCACGTTCGACTTTTCCCCTATGGAGCCACATCTCCTCTCCCAGTGAAGGGGGAATTCAGAGTTACTGTATCCTGTTCGACTGGCACTTCAACGACAGCCCGATTTATAGTAGTTGCTGGAAAGAGTGGCTGTCTTCTCAGCAGAGCGACATCGATACTCCTTGGACTCATTCGTATCGAAAGTGACGAGCCAGTTAGTCATGTTCATATGGACACTAGCCCTTCCAACTACGCTGATGAGATCAAGATTAAATATCCAGCTGTGTTTAATGGTTTTGGGAAGCTTAAGGGGTACAAAGTTCATGTCCACATCGACCCCGAAGTGAAGCCTGTCGCTCAGCCTCCACGGCGAATCCCGTTCCACCTCAGACACAAGGTGGAAGCGAAGTTACAGGAACTCATTGATAAAGATATCATCGAGCCAGTGTCGGGACCTACATCATGGGCCAGTCCGCTAGTCGTCGTCCCTAAGCCCAATGGTGAAGTTAGAGTCTGTATCGATATGAGGAGGGCTAATGCAGCTGTTCTTCGTGAGAGACACCCCATCCCCACCTTAGAGGAAACCCTTGAGGCTCTCAACGGAGCATCAATATTCAGCAAACTTGACCTCAGATGGGGATATCATCAGGTAGAGATCGACGAGGACTCGAGAGACATTACAACATTCGTCACTCATAAGGGCGTAATGAGATATAAACGCCTCATCTTTGGTCTGTCTTCGGCATCAGAGGTCTACCAATACGCAATCCAGCAAGCGCTTTCAGGTCTTGAAGGCGTTAGGAATATATCTGATGACATCATCGTCTTCGCGGACAATGCCAGTGAGCATGACCGAAGGTTAGCGAGAGTATTGGAGAGACTGGAAGACAGAAACTTAACGCTGAACGCGGAGAAGTGCGTCTTCCGAGCAGAGAGCCTGTCATTCTTCGGCTTCACTATCGGCAAGAATGGCATCGCCCCAGATGCGAAGAAGGTAGAAGCGATAAAGAATGCTCGGAAACCAACGACGCCAAGTGAAGTTCGCTCTTTCTTGGGATTGGTCAACTACTGTGGCCGATTCATCCAGAATCTCGCGACGACCACCGAGCCGCTTAGAGAATTGACGCGTGGTGATGTGCCATGTTCATGGGGTCCACGACAGGAGGAAGCGTTCAATACCCTCTGTGCAGCACTTACCAGTGATACAGTCATGGCTCATTTTGTCACCGGAGCACCAACAGAGCTTCGAGTGGATGCAAGTCCCTTCGGACTGGGAGCTATTCTCACACAGACCATCGAAGGTGTCAGCCGTCCGGTCGCGTACGCTAGCCGTTCGTTAACAGACGTCGAGCGTCGCTACTCGCAAACTGAACGCGAAGCTTTAGCCGTCGTATGGGGGTGTGAGCGTTTTCACCTCTATCTGATCGGAGCGGAGTTCGATCTCCTTACAGACCACAAGCCGTTGGAAGTAATCTACAGTCCTCGCGGTAAACCTCATGCCCGTATTGAGAGATGGGCATTACGCCTACAGCAGTACAGGTTCAAGATTCGACACATGTCAGGGAAGACAAACCCAGCAGATGTGCTTTCGCGTATGCCGCTTAGTAACCAGCCACAAGGGGATCTTCATAACATCGCTGAAGAGTATGTTGAAGCGATTGTCGCATACGCGGTTCCCCGTGCTCTGCTCTGAGGAAATTAAGCAAGCCTCCCAGGATGACCCGGAAATTAAGTGTGTCATCGAAGCAATTCGCTCAGGCAAGTGGCCTGATGATAAGCGACTTAGTGTGTATCGTAACGTCGCGAATGAGCTCACATCAACAGATGGAATTCTAGTGCGTGGAACCAGAATTGTGATCCCAAATGAGCTAAGAAAGCGTACCCTAGATATCGCTCACGAATCGCATCAAGGCATTGTCCGTCTAAAGCAGATCTTGCGTACCAAAGTGTGGTGGCCACATATAGATGAGCAAGCTGAACACCTTGTGAAAGAGTGTAGAATCTGCCAAGCAGAAATGCCTACCCCTCCACCAGTGCCTCTTTGCCCTTCCACAATGCCCAGCTCCCCCTGGAGCCGTGTACATGTTGATTTGTGTGGACCTCTCCCCACAGGAGAGACCTTGCTTGTTGTAATTGATGCAGCCACTCGATGGCCAGAAGTGGAGATTTTGCGATCAACGACAGCAACGACGATCATCTCGCGACTAAACCGCGAAGTCGTTTCAGATAATGGTTCACAATTCACCTCACGCGAATTCGCAGACTACATGAAGTCTACAGGCATCCAGCATAGACGCGTTACTCCTTACCATCCGCAAGCAAATGCAGAGGTTGAACGATTCAACGCGACACTCATGAAAGCCATCCGGACAGCGAGAAACAGTGGTCGTGATTGGCATCAAGCGATCTACAATTTCTTGCTTACATATCGCTCAACACCACATCCAGCCACAAAATCAACCCCAGCGAAGCTTCTGTACAATCGCGAAATACGCAACAAGCTCCCTTCGCTACCACTCCCAAGACCGCGAAAAGCATTCGCAAAAGCGAGACGCCATGATAGAAAGTACAAAGCACACATGAAATCCTATCATGATGGGAGGAAGAGATTCCAGAAGCGGAATATCTGTCAGGGAGATCATGTGTTAATCATGCAGAAGAAAAGTGATAAGTTCTCTAGTAGATATGATCCAAGGCCTTGGCTTGTTACAGCTGTCAAAGGAGGAAGTGTAAAGCTAAAACGCGGAAATGAACACACCATGCGCTATATGTCCCAAGTCCGGAAAGTACCATATTCGCAACGCGACTCTGATCTCCAGAATGATCTCGACGATGACTTCGCACAACACGATCGCGAACAGCGTAATGATCGCCCGCATGAGCTACGCAGATCACAGCGAAATACATGCCCACCAGACAGACTCTCATACCATCACCCAGGAGTTATTATGTAATTGATTTATCTGGAAGAGAGCTTGAGACAATTACACAGTGAACATTAATCCATATCATAACTTTGAACTGGAACACTAAATGAATACATTGCAAAAGACTCAGTTAAAGAATGAACTGAACTTTCAAATGTTTTATTTTTATGCCATTACATATTCCATGCTCATTGATTTGTCAAATGAATCTTTATGTCACTTTATTCCATGCCGCAATCTCAGTATGGGTTATTATTTTATTACATTTCCAGTTCTATGACGTTCAGACACTTTATATTGTGTGTTGATCTGTAAATGCCAGTATATTTCATATTCACTTTTATATGAATTTTGCCAACAACTTCACATATTCGCTATACCACTATTTTTACCTTATTGGTTCCTTTAATACAGGAAGTCCGAGCAGTGTCGTTTCTTTGCTTTGGTTGAAAACAAAAACTACAGTGTTAGAAGACAGTACTTACAGTGTTATTGGCTGTTTAAGAGTAAGGAGTACTCTCCATTTATTTATAGGTCAATTCGAATGTCTTATCTGTGTACTTTGAACATACAGAATGGCAGGATATTTTATTAGTTGAAACATGATTGATATATGTGTACAAACTTGATATAATGTTGATCCTCATGATTATTAGTCAATGTCTAACAAGTATGAGTCAGAAAATTGTAATATTTACATTTTTCATATTTCTGTTGTTTTGCGCATCCAATTTGGATCTTACGTTAAAACAATTGATTAAGATTAGTTAGTCAATAGTGTCCAGAAAGTCTAATAATGATACTTGTATGTTGATGTTATATTCAGTATACTGACAACATGAAAACCAGAATGAGTTATCTTGCATGCTTATCTCACTCTTTTTAAGAACAAAATAGTTCTTATTAGTCAAAGTCGACTATATGTGAATTATAGGGATGCATTCGTGATGCTTATTCGCTATCTCTCGTTTACATGTTGAAGGTTGGAAATGTGTTAAGAGCTGTGCTCTTGTTTGGATCATTGCTAAGTTTGAGCAATATTTGTTTTTGTTCGCGCATGTTTCAGTGCTGAAAAAGAAGAAGAAAGGAAAAGACGTTTCTGCTTTCTAAGTGGGACACCTTTGAACAGTCCAGAGCCAAGATTATTTCATATGAATAAAATTAGGAGCTATGTCTGAAAATATGTTTTCATCAGAGGTTTTCATGCAATTTGTTTAATCTCATCTAATGCAACAAAAATCACTTTTTTATCCGAGAAGGAAAGGGATGTTGTATTCATTGATTGTTTAACATTCCAATCTTGGTTATTTTCATTGCACTTTATTTGACCGTAATGTGATACTCCTGTGAGCGCGGTCTATTCCTTTGATGTAACCATGTATACGTTCCCACGATGTAAACATGTATACTTTCCCACCATTGCCATAATGTATTATGTCAGTGTGAGTAATACACACAACAGTTAATGTGAACGAGAAGCAGCTAATAAAGGACACTTGTTATTTGGTCACCGTCAAGCCAAGTCAACTTGTCATGTTTCCTCTTTCTGTCTCACTCTCCAATACACAATACTTCCTCTCTTTATTTTCTTTTTTCCTCTCCCTCTCTCTCTCTCTCCCTCTTCCCCCCTTTTTTTTCTCTCTTTCATCTTCCCTTGGTTTCTTTATGACGTTTTACTACGTCATCCTCTCTCCCTTTCCTTCCTTCTCGCTTTTTTGTTTTCTTTTGTTTCCCTTTCTTTGTGACGTGTTTCTCTCTCTCTCTCTCTCCTCTTAACTTTCTTTACCATGGTTGCGCGAGTTTCCATGGAGCTTTGTCCCTTTTAGCGCTTCTCCTTTTTTGTTTTCTTTTTCTCTTCTTTTATGACGTTTTATTACGCCTCTATCTCTATTTCTTTCTCTCTTTCTCTCTCTCTCTCCTCTTTAACTTCTTTCACCATGGTTGCGCGAGTTTCCATGGAGCTTTCTCCCTTTCTGCGCTTCTGCTCTATTACGCCTCTATATCTTTCTCTTTCTCTCTCCTCTCCTTCCTGATCTCTACCATGGTTGCGCTGGTATCCATGGAGCTTTTGCGTTGTTTTTTTTGCGCTTCACGCTCTTTTGTGTACCTATCTAATAAATTTTCATCATTTCCTGATGAAGGCCTATGGCCGAAAATTCGAATTTTTTCATCGTATACGGACTTTTCATTCCTATTTTGTCTATATATATATATATATAAATATAAACAAGTGTAAGGAAATAACATATACAACAGCTTTGGCAAATCTCGTGGAAATAAATACAAATGTGAAAGAAATTGCGAGAATAACGTTGCGTAGCTCAATCAAAGTTCCCCAGAGCTGTCCTCCCTTTTTGAAATTTTTGCAAAAGCTGTTATAACATATTATGTTATTTCCTTACACTTGTTTATATATATATATATATATATATATAAATATATTCTTCAGTGTTTCAAAATATTGTCAAAAAGGTATGTTTGTATGCTTAACTCTTTCTGCCTTCCCTCTGCTTAACTGCCATAATGCTCTAATCCAGAAGGAATGTTGTTTGCATCATTAGGCAGATAAAGACCCTCATAGATGTTTTTACCTCTAAGGGCTGTTAGCTTCAGCTGTTAGCTGTTAGCTTCTAGCATTCTGTTTTTAATTGAAAAACAACTTTACTGCAGGGGCGGATACAGGACTTTCAGAAAGGGGGGTCGCACACTGAGGAACCCTCCGTTTGACGAAGCCAAACGGCCATCTAGGGGGTCCGGGGGCATACTTTGTCAGACAAAACAGGGGGGCGCACGCCCCTTGCGCCCCCCTCTGGATCCGCGCCTGTTACTGCCAATGTTTCCTAGAAGTGAACTCGCCATCTCCCGTGGTACAAAAAGCAAAAACAGGTCTACTAAACAACTTTAGTGGTCAGTATATGTGTACAAAGATGCCAGTTTCCAGACAAAAGCCTGAATTCAGGCCATTGCAGTTTATTTTCAGGCCATGTATTTCAGGTATTTGCTAAATATGAGACATAAAAGAAGTAAAGTAATAAAGTTTTGTAGAAAGTATCTTTCTGATCTGAGAGGTAATATTTAAATTTTTCATTATTTTTACCTTTGACATTCTATTTCTTTTCCGGGGGCTGTGAGGGGCAACGAACGGACAAGATCTGCTCCGCTTGACGAGGTGGAAAGTGGCACTCAATACTACTTGAAGTACATTGATCAAAAAGTACCAAAGAATGATCTGGAGCTTTGGAGGCCTGTAAGTCCAGAACTGCAGGAGGAGGAAGCAGCCTTGCCAGTGGACACCGAGGAATACTCAAATAATCTGTAAAAGACTGTAGTTACAACTGGCAATAATTAAAGAAAGAATCCTCTCTACAGGTTTAAAAGATAGAGAAACAAATTAAATATGAAACAATGCTAAAAGATATTGGATAAGAAATAAGGAAGTTATGACATTACAGGGTTGGAAAAAAGTTTGGAATATTTTTTTGGCGATGAGTATGTCTGATTTTAAATGCTAGTTTCTACTATATTGTGATGAATAATTCATCCAAATCGGATTAACTGTGTTGAATGAAGTCTACTGTTCCATCTTGTACCAAAGATTACGTAATATTGTTAAACATGTTACAATGGCTGACCAATGAACCACATGTTGTCAGATTTGCTCTATTTGTGTTTGAACATCTTGTTATACATTTCTGTACTTCACGTGGAATTTTGAAAAAGCTATGTGCAGTTTGCAGTCATTTTGAGGACTTCGGTATAGCAATTAAACTGTATCTGATTATTTAACTTTTTCGTTAGACATTTGCAAAAACAGCAAATATACGCTTCCGAATTCCAAGTGGACCTCTGCACTGTGTGATAAGCCTGATTTTTAATGTTGTGCTTTTAAAGTTAAAAAGGGACACATATCTTTTATTTGAACCTCAAAGAAGAACTTAAAATGACGAGGGATATGTTTAAGACAAGAAATAATTCTTGGAATAAAAATATTCCAAACTTTTTTTCCAACCCTGTATGAAAGTTCATATTTTTTGGGAAAAACACTTTTTGACCAGTCCTTAGTATTCTAATGAGCGAGGTGATGATATCATTGCCTGACAATTTGCTATCCTTTTCATATACAGAAGTGACAAAGGTTTCATATTTCAGCTATGAGAATCTAAAACTTGTCTTATCACCGCCCGAAATAAAGGAGAAATAATACATTTTGCTATGGGGATATGTGTTACGAGTGTGAGCTAAAAGTTTTTTCAGAAATCCATATACAGTGTATTTGAAAAAAATTAGAGGTGATGACATCTACTCGCCAATTTAAATATTTGCAAGGACTGGTCAAGAAAAAAAAATATGAAATTTTGAAATGTCATATCTTCCTGTATCAGATTTGTGTGACATTTGCACTGTTCTGTATGATGTTTTCTCATAAAATAAGAAGAATACATTCTGGAGTGGATTTCTTCTATAATACAAACAACTATCTGTTTTCTAGGATGCTCTAAAGAATGCTTGCATGTATTTCATATACAATTTCGGTGCCTCCATCTCCATAAGGAGCGCTAAATGTTTATTCACATAAAATGTAAATGTTCTACTTGTTTCATGATTGCATGACATGAAACTTAAACTTAACTGCAGTTAGTTCTGTCCATAAATCTACATTTAAATGTCAGATCTGGAGTATTGGTAATGGATGGAAAAAATGGAGAGAGTTCCCATCCATTTCCCACCTAAAAGCATTTTATGCATACATTCCATGAAAATAATGCACCTAAAATGTCCTGAATACTTGTAGAATTTGAAGTTAAAACATGGCCATAATTTTTGTGTCCGCCACTCGGCAGATATTATTCCTTTATTACATTCCCATATATGCTTTTCTGCGTTGGTACTGTGCCGACATGGTGATTAATTTGGAAATTTCTTTGTAGTCAACATTCTTTCCCATTCTGAGCAACATTGTTCTGCAAACCAGAATTTCATTTTCAGAGAGACAAGCAATTCAAAAGTAAAGTGATTAATAGGCAGTTAATTTCAAACTGAAATCACACTGCAAGTTTTTTATTTCTCCTTGTTCTTGTATAAAACATTGTTCTGGTGCAAGATCTAGATTCAAACCCAAATTGAAAAAAAAAAAATGCTTTGCAAATAATTCAGCATTTTGAGTATCTACTTTATGCAAATGAGGCAAAACATTCTCAACAAAATCTTATACTCAAGCGATTTCATGTGTTAGTAATTCATGTACATTCAACAGTACCATTTTTGAGACATAGAAATCAGGTACTTTCCCTTCCAAGTTTGTCAATGATGCTGTTTTTGGTAAATGTTCAAATACTTAATGTATTTTCTTACCCTCTTGTTACTTCGTGCCAAAAATCCATTCCTTTTCACAACTCTTTTCATTAGGGTAGCTTGTGTTTCCCACTGCGTTATTTAATAATCCACCTGTTAAGATATACCTGTATATAATTACTCACACATCAGTTTTGATTATCATTGTAATGTATGTTTTATGAATGGATGTTTGCAGCTGATTTTCATACCAGTGGCATTAAAAATGTGAAACTGATTTTATGTCTGCCTTGTATATTATGCATAACTTATTTTTCAGTGATTGTACATGTATATACTTTGAATTTTGGTATCCATGTGCTCATGAATGCTTTTGACAGGTCGTCATTACACTTAAACAGATTGTAATGAGTGGTTCAGATCCCATGGGTTACATGTGAAAGATCGACTTCAACATTTCTAAGACATCTCGTTTTTACAGGCATGACCTAGAATGACGTCCCATTATTACGTCTAAACGGCGTCATAGAGTCGTCATTTGGTGGCCTGTAAGACGTCCATAAGATGTCATAAAGTCGTCACCTGTAAGACGCAAATATAATGTCAACTTAACACGTCCTCATGACGTCTCGCCTTGGTGGAAGTTGACGTCTTATTGACGTAATTATGCGACGTAAAAAAACGTAAACCACGGTGTAAATATCACGTCACTTTTACCACCTGCAAAACGTCTAAATGACGACTTTATGACGTCTTTTAGAGGTTTTGCGGGTGGTAAAAAATGACGTGATATTTAAGTCATCTTTACGTCTTGCGGGTCACTGAATGACGACTTTGCAAATCACTAAATGACGACTCTTTGACGTCCTTTGGACGTCTTGCAAGTCACTAAATGACCACTTTATGACGTCTTTTACAGGTCTTGCGGGTGGTAAAATATGACGTGATATTTAAGTCGTGATTTACGTCTTTTTTTACGTCGTATATTTACGTCAATAAGACGTCAACTTGCACCAACGCAAGACGTCATGAGGACGTCTTATTTTGAGGTCATCTTTACGTCTTCCAGGTCACTAAATGATGACTTTGCAAATCACCAAATGACGACTTTTGGACCTCTTTTGGACGTCTTGCGGGTGGTAAAATATGACGTGATATTTAAGTCGTGATTTACGTCCTTTTACGTCCTGTAATTACGTCAATAAGTCGACAACTTGCACCAACGCAAGACGTCATGAGGACGTCTTATTTTGAGGTCATCTTTACGTCTTGCAGGTCACTAAATGACTTTATGACGTCTTTTAGAGGTCTTGCGGGTGGTAAAAATGACGTGATATTTAAGTCGTGATTTACGTCTTTTTACGTCGTATAATTACGTCAATAAGACATCAACTGGCACCAACGCAAGACGTCATGAGAACGTCTTATTTTGACGTCATCTTTACGTCTTACAGGTCACTAAATGACGACTTTATTACGTCTTTTGGTCATCTTGCATATCACGTCATTTGTTACCACACTCAAGACCTCTAAACGACGTCATAAAGTGGTCATTTAATGACCTGCAAGACGTCCAATGACGTCAAAATGTCGTCATTTGGTGATTTGCAAGACGTCCAAAAGATGTCATGAAGTCGTCATTCAGTGACCTGCAAGACGTAAAGATGACGTCAAAATAAGACGTCCTCATTACGTCTTGCGTTGGTGCAAGTTGTCGTCTGATTGACGTAATTACAGGACGTAAAAAAGACGTAAACCACGACTTAAATGTCACGTCATTTTTTTACCACCCGCAAGACCTCTAAAAGACGTCCAATAGACGTCAAAAAGTCGTCATTTGGTGATTTGCAAGACGTCCAAAAGACGTCATGAAGTCGTCATTCAGTTACCTGCAAAACGTAATGATTACGTCAAAATAAGACGTCCTCATTACGTCTTGCGTTGGTGCAAGTTGTCGTCTTATTGACGTAATTACAGGACGTAAAAAAGACGTTAATTACGACTTAAATATCACGTCATTTTGTAACACCCGCAAGACCTCTAAAAGACGTCATGAAGTGGTCATTTAGTGACCTGCAAGACGTCCAATAGACGTCAAAAAGTCGTCATTTGGTGATTTGCAAGACGTCCAAAAGATGTCATGAAGTCGTCATTCAGTGACCTGCAAGACGTAAAGATGATGTCAAAATAAGACGTCCTCATGACGTCTTGGGTTGGTGCAAGTTGTCGTCTTATTGACGTAATTACAAGACGTAAGAAAGACGTAAACAACGACGTAAATATGACGTCATTTTTACCACGTTCTGCTATCAGGGTATTTGACACGACTTTGAATAAACACCCATCCCCAATTTCCATGAATTCATGCATTGGGAAACAATTGGATTGTTACATATATTATACTATAAATAAAATTGTACTTACTCTCTAGGTAAGGATGTGAAATCAACAATACTAGTACATTTTCCTTTGGTGACGGGAAACGGGAGTGTGATGACCTGAAATGATGATGCACCAGTTCCACTTCTCTTCCCTCGTTCTTCCTCATGTTGTTGTACCAGGCGCGTAGCCAGGGGGGGGGGGGGGGGGCGATGGGGGCGGTGCCCCCCCCCCCCAAAAAAAAAAGGTCAGAAAAAAAAAGCGAGAGCGAAAAAGCGGGGAGAAGTGAGGGGGAAAAAGCCAAAAAAGTTGCTACGAGCCGTCATCTTTCAATCCAAATTTGCTAAAACGGCAAAGTTTTCGCGCTTGGGGAAGGGGGAAACTACACCCCCCTCCCTGCGCGCCCACCGCTGTTAAATACAGTGCTGTCCCTGCCCGAAATAAAATAGCCTAAAAATATGGGGACAATAGTGGAAAAATAGATAGGGAAAATATATTTTTTGACTATTTTTTTCAATGGAAAAATAGAGCAAAAATAGCTTGTAAAATAGTGTGAAAATATAGTGGAAAAATAGTAAAAAATATATTTTTTTCATATACTATTGGAACCGAAATCTCTAGTTAAAAAATATATTATTTTACTATTTTTTCATTTCTACTGAAAAAATAGAAAAAATATATATAGCACCCCATAGTATAAATAGTATGAAAATAGTTAAGTCATTTGCAGTCTAAAAATCTATAGTAGACAATGTTTTAAAAATAGTTTTAAAATAGCCTATCATGTGTGCAGAAGAAAAAAATAGGTTAAAAATAGTTAAAAGTTGTTGAAGGTTAAAAAATAGTCCCAAAATAGTTCCGTAAAAATAATATTTTGAAAAAATAGCTTTAAAATAGTTATTAATAAGAAGCTGGCCGGGAAATAGTGAAAAAAAGGTTTATTTATTTTCTAGTTTTCCAAAAATAGTATGGACATAGAGCTATTTTTTTTTTAAATAGGAGAAAAATAGGGGAAAAATAAGGAAAAAATAGGGAAAAAATATATTTCTGTTAGCCGGAAAACGGGCAGGGGTATTGCGTCCAAATAATTGAAAAGCAGTCAGGGCATCGAACTAACTTTTCGCCTGAAAAAGGTGCAACACGAGCCGTCATCTTTCTTTCATATTTGCCAGAACGTCAAAGCTTTCGCGCTGATCGCGCAGGAAGGAAGAAACTCCCCCTCGATCCCTGTCCCCCCCCCCCCCCCCCCGTTGTTACATATATTGCAGTATTGCACCCAAATAATTGAAAAGCATTCAGAGCGTCGAAGTAACTTTCCGCCTAAAAAAAGGTGCTACGAGCCGTTATCTTTCTCTCGAATTTGCTCAAATGTCAAAGCTTTTGCGCTTTGCGCGGGAAGGGGGAAACTCCCCCTCCCTGCACCCCCCCCCCCCCCCGTTGTTACATATAGTGCAGTATTGCACCCAAATAATTGCAAAGCAGTCAGAGCGTCGAACTAACTTTCCGCCTAAAAAAGAAATTAGATCATTATTGTACTTTTGCTAGGATAAGAAATAACAAAGCAAAATGAAAATAATAATAATTTTCTTTAAAAGACAAAATAACAATGCTGACAATAATAATGATTTAAAAAAATTAAAACAGTAAAGAAATCATTTGACCAGGTGAATTCCGACGTGCTTTATGTTTTATTTATAATAACATAATTGACGGGGGATGTACTGTACGTAAAGTAGATATCAAAACGACTTAGCAGTTTCCATCTCCAAACGAATCTTTAACTTCATTTTAGAGTTGAATGAAACAAAATAATTACCAGATCTTTCAAGCTTGCTGGCAATCTTTCCGCAAATGTGTCTCGATCGCCTTTAATATCCTCATCTTTGTACAGCGATTTGCCTGGGTTTCCAGAAGTTCATCATGGCGCATTCCTTTATGCTGCAAAATAATATAGGAAGAAAATAACAAAAAATAAGACTACAAATAAACGGGTTCATAAATATGTAAGGTTCTTTAATGTTTCTTCATGGAATGGACTTTTATTTCATCTTAGAAATCCACATGTAGTCTCATATAGAATGGGTGGTCTTGTACGTGATGTAAATTTATGTAATTATTCAACTTGAAAAAAAAGAAGTGAAACATAAAATTTAACCTATTTCAATCTATCAAAAGTTTATTTAGTGATATGGCAAAAGTAAATCATTATAAAGACACTATATTAATTAATAACTTGCTATGCTCCCACTCAAACAAGTGATGGGATTCGTCCCTTTTTCTCAGTGTAGACTTACGAGTTTATGAACAGCAAGTAGAATGTACATAATACATATACATTGTAGATCTACATCAACTCTAGATCCAGGGGTGGATCCAGGAAGCAGGATTTTGTCAAAGGGGGGGGGGGGGGGGGGGGGGGGTGGTTGCCTTATCTCAGAAAACTTTCTGACAAGCAAAGAAGAAAAAAAAAGGTTATCAGATTTTTTTTTATCCAGTTTCTCTTCAAATTCTCTGACAAGCAAAAAGGGGATGCCCCCTTAAATCTTTCACTTCAAATTCTCTGACATCCCTACTGCAGATTGGTAGCCCTACTGAAAAAAATCTCTCTGAAAATTTTAGTTTTATTGCCTTATTTAAAATCGATCTAATGACTTTCTTCCTCCTTTTTTATTGTTATTGGCCTGTAACTTAGACTGCTTCTAGATCTACTGAAAATGCTTTGTTTTGATTAAAACAAAAAGAAACAAAACTACCTAAAACAAACAAATAACAAAACAAAAAGATATGGAGGAGTCTAATAGTCTAACTGTACACATCATTCTTTTTATACTCAATAATGACAAAGAAAAAGGAACAATAGGCCTAAATCTAGACCTACAAATAAGAAAAAGGGTCTCTGACTTAGATCTAAGCTAGATCGACATAGACTCTAGATCTAATGTTAGTCAGGGACATGTAAATTGATAATAGGCCTACATACAAATATTTTAAATTCAGAGTATAGAGACTAGACGCTTGCCTAACTTAGAATCTAGACCAATATTATTTGGCCTAGGCTCTAGATCTGGACCTAATACCAGCTTAGTAAACTACAAGCCCCCTCCCCCCCCCCCCCCCCCGCTCCCCAAGGCCAAAGTACGCCTAGCCTGGGCTCTTCATAACAAATTAAGAACTAACAATAGTGTCACTATGTCAATTTGATGGTCTAGTAACGTTAAAAGTCAGTGACAGGTTCGAAATTTGCAGCCAGTTTTTTTGTTTTGTTTTGTTTCGTTTGTTTGGGGGTTTTGGGTTGTTTTTTGTTTGTTTGCTTGTTAGTTTGTTGTTTTGTTGTTTTGTTGTTTTTCTTTTTTTTTTTTTTTTTTTTTTTTTTTTGGGGGGGGGGGGGGAGGGGGTCTCTCTCTCTCTGTAGATTTTACAGACACTAAACCATGATAGTCATATCCAGACCATAGTTAGCTCTGACTTTAAACGGATTGATACCATGCCCCCTCCGCTTGTCAGGCCAGATATGCACTGCCTGGACTCCTGGACATGGTATGGTCCTGGGACCGGGCTTGAGTTTAGCTTTAGTTTAGTTTAGTTTAGTTTATATGTTAATGTTATCTATTTTAAGTTAGATCTGGAGCCAGGGATCTAGATCTACTCACTGAATTTGCTCATAACCTAGCCTAGGCGGTTCGGTGTAAAAATGGCAGAGGAAAAAATGGCAGAGGTAAAAATGAAAGAGGTAAAAATGGCAGAGGAAAAAATGCCATAGGAAAAAATCAGCCCCGTAACTAGAGGGGGGGGGGGGGATCATTGGGTTCGAACGATCCACCCCCCCCCCCCCCCCCCCCCCCCGTTGGCGAGGAGAGGTCCGCTTGAAAAAAAAAAGATTTAAAAAAAGAAGAAGCGAGGGGAGAGGTGATGGGAAGGGGAAATAACGTGATAAGATATCGATCTTTCTGTCTATTTTAATACATTTCATTTCGATTTTGTCCGGTATCTTCCTAATCTGGCAATTCTATAATTAATCAATGTCGTCTTTCACCATGCATTTTTGAATTTTGTACGTTATACCATGTTGCAATCGATTATTTCAAAGCGTCATTCAAAGAATTATGTGTAGTAGGTCCATGGCAGGCCTGTAAAAAAAATCCAAAGTGACATCCGAATAGTGATGTTTAGGTTACAAAATTTAAAACATTTCCATACCAACTGGCTTAGATAGGGGAGGGGCGCACAAGGGGTCACGTGAAAGGGGAGCGCGGAAAGAATGTGGAAAATAATTTGAGATAATAGGGTTTCCAGTCAATTTGCTTTTGTCCTGCAACTTCCATTTATAAGGCCTAGTCCATATACGTCTTTGGCCATTCAATTTCGGAATTTATTTTTTATTTTGCTATCGATTTTGTCAAAGACTGGAAGAGTTCAAAGAGGTATTCAAAATAGTCACCTGGTCGTTGTAAGGTCTTGTCTGTGTGACGAATTTGAATGACAGTTTCTTGAAATCGACTTCCCAAAGATGGATTTGATGATAAAATTTTGCAGTGGATTACCAGGTTGGACGAATTCGAATGAAATCTGACGAAAATGAATGGAGATATGTTGAAGTTGATTGACCATTGAACCTGTTGAATGACATTTTAATAAACTATCTTTGACATCTGACATATGGATGATTATTGATTTCTATCAGACTATAGGACGAAACTTAAGTGCTCAATGATGCATTTCGATCTTTAATGATGGGACAGGAAATCCTTACAATATAAGGAGATACATTGCTTAAAACATCATACAAAGATAACATGGGAAGAATAGCAGTGATAAGCATGATAAGACTCAGATGAAATCTGTGGTAATGGAATATAATAGTGAAATATAGAAACCAAACTGGAAGAGAGAGGGGTATTCATTGTGTCTGTTCACTTCAAAATGGAAAATTTTCCCGCTGGAGTACTCCAGGCGGTACCCGGTCAAGTCATTCAGGCCCTTTAATTATAGACCTATATAGCCTGTTCAACCGAAGTACCATGTATTTTATAAAACATCGACTTCTTGGAAACTATAATGAGAAATAACAAGATACCCCAATATGACACTTGGGTGTTTTGGAAATATAATTTTTGGAGATAGTAAAATACGTTTTCCGTCGCTCGCTTCGCATAATTAAAAAACTTTGAAATAGTTTCAGGCAGCGAGGACCATGAATATTTCCACAGTATTTATTGTAATATGTCCATGCATGTTCAGTGTTATGACAATTTTCGGGAAAGTCACTGCCTTATTATCGCCATGGCGCCCAGATATTAGGGTTACCTTACTTTCTATATTTAAAATTAGCAACAGCAAATTAAAGTTCATTTTTCTTCGCTCGCTTCGCTCGCTCGCAAATCTTAGAAATTAGTTTCAGGCAGTGAGGTGCATGAATATTTCCATAGGAAGCTACTGCAATATTCAGGAACGTCGCTGCCCTATCACCATGGCACCCGAATACTCGTTAGGTCCACTTTCTATATTGAAATGAGCAGCAGCAAAGTAAAGAGCATATTTCCTCGCTCGCTTCGCTCGCTCGCAAACCTTATAAACCATTATTCTCTCATTTCCTTTCACGTTGTATTTATTTCCACGAGAGTTGCCAAAGCTAAATATATATATATATATATATATATATATATATATATATATATATATATATATTGCAAACCCTGCAGTTATTTCCACAGAAAGGAAGTCAGTAAGGAGAAACAATGAATTTAGGTAACCATTTAACCATTATTCTCTCATTTCCTTTCACATTGTATTTATTTCCACGAGAGTTGCCAAAACTAAATGTATATATATATATATATTTAGCTTTGGCAACTCTCGTGCTCACCTGCCCCCCAAACGGAATTGATTAATAAGGTTGAAGATTTGTCAATTTGTCGGTCAATTGAATCTGGTGTCGACGAAACCACTAACCCGTCTCCGTGGTCTAGTGGTTAAGGCATTGGCGTTCTAAGCCAACGACCCGGGTTCGATTCCCGGCGGAGACATTTTTTCAGCCTTTGCAAAAAATTTCAAAAAGGGAGGACAGCTCTGGGGAACTTTGATTTAAGTTACGCAACCATTATTCTCTCATTTCCTTTCGCATTGTATATATATTTCCACGAGAGTTGCCAAAACTAAATATATATATATATATATATTTAGCTTTGGCAACTCTCGTGCTCACCTGCCCCCCAAACGGAATTGATTAATAAGGTTGAAGATTTGTCAATTTGTCGGTCAATTGAATCTGGTGTCGACGAAACCACTAACCCGTCTCCGTGGTCTAGTGGTTAAGGCATTGGCGTTCTAAGCCAACGACCCGGGTTCGATTCCCGGCGGAGACATTTTTTCAGCCTTTGCAAAAAATTTCAAAAAGGGAGGACAGCTCTGGGGAACTTTGATTTAAGTTACGCAACCATTATTCTCTCATTTCCTTTCGCATTGTATATATATTTCCACGAGAGTTGCCAAAGCTGTTGTATATGTTATTTCCTCACAATATTGTTACTAATTATTCTAATGTATACATGTATCTCAAAGCATTCGCTTGGATCCAGCTGAGGCACGCGGCTTGTCTCTGTTCAAACTCACCTGCCCCCGACAACGGAATTAATTAATAAGGTTGAAGATTTGTCAATCTGTCGGTCAATTGAATCTGGTGTCGCCGAAACCACTAACCCGTCTCCGTGGTCTAGTGGTTAAGGCATTGGCGTTCTAAGCCAACGACCCGGGTTCGATTCCCGGCGGAGACATTTTTTCAGCCTTTGCAAAAATTTCAAAAAGGGAGGACAGCTCTGGGGAACTTTGATTTAAGTTACGCAACCATTATTCTCTCATTTCCTTTCGCATTGTATATATATTTCCACGAGAGTTGCCAAAGCTGTTGTATATGTTATTTCCTCACAATATTGTTACTAATTATTCTAATGTATACATGTATCTCAAAGCATTCGCTTGGATCCAGCTGAGGCACGCGGCTTGTCTTTGTTCAAACTCACCTGCCCCCGACAACGGAATTTAATTAATAAGGTTGAAGATTTGTCAATCTGTCGGTCAATTGAATCTGGTGTCGCCGAAACCACTAACCCGTCTCCGTGGTCTAGTGGTTAAGGCATTGGCGTTCTAAGCCAACGACCCGGGTTCGATTCCCGGCGGAGACATTTTTTCAGCCTTTGCAAAAAAAATCAAAAAGGGAGGACAGCTCTGGGGAACTTTGATATAAGTTACGCAACCATTATTCTCTCATTTCCTTTCGCATTGTATATATATTTCCACGAGAGTTGTCAAAGCTGTTGTATATTTTATTTCCTCACAATATTGTTACTAATTATTCTAATGTATACATGTATCTCAAAGCATTCGCTTGGATCCAGCTGAGGCACGCGGCTTGTCTTTGTTCAAACTCACCTGCCCCCGACAACGGAATTAATTAATAAGGTTGAAGATTTGTCAATCTGTCGGTGAATTGAATCTGGTGTCGCCGAAACCACTAACCCGTCTCCGTGGTCTAGTGGTTAAGGCATTGGCGTTCTAAGCGAACGACCCGGGTTCGATTCCCGGCGGAGACATTTTTTCAGCCTTTGCAAAAAAATTTCGAAAAGGGAGGACAGCTCTGGGGAACTTTGATTTAAGTTACGCAACCATTATTCTCTCATTTCCTTTCGCATTGTATATATATTTCCACGAGAGTTGCCAAAGCTGTTGTATATGTTATTTCCTCACAATATTGTTACTAATTATTCTAATGTATACATGTATCTCAAAGCATTCGCTTGGATCCAGCTGAGGCTGTCTTTGTTCAAACTCACCTGACCCCGACAACGGAATTAATTAATAAGGTTGAAGATTTGTCAATCTGTCGGTTAATTGAATCTGGTGTCGCCGAAACCATTAACCCGTCTCCGTGGTCTAGTGGTTAAGGCATTGGCGTTCTAAGCCAACGACCCGGGTTCGATTCCCGGCGGAGACATTTTTTCATCCTTTGCAAAAAAATTTCAAAAAGGGAGGACAGCTCTGGGGAACTTTGATATAAGTTACGCAACCATTATTCTCTCATTTCCTTTCGCATTGTATATATATTTCCACGAGAGTTGCCAAAGCTGTTGTATATGTTATTTCCTCACAATATTGTTACTAATTATTCTAATGTATACATGTATCTCAAAGCATTCGCTTGGATCCAGCTGAGGCACGCGGCTTGTCTTTGTTGAAACTCACCTGCCCCCGACAACGGAATTAATTAATAAGGTTGAAGATTTGTCAATCTGTCGGTCAATTGAATCTGGTGTCGCCGAAACCACTAACCCGTCTCCGTGGTCTAGTGGTTAAGGCATTGGCGTTCTAAGCCAACTTCCGGGCGGAGACATTTTCACAGCCTTTGCAAAAAATTTCAAAAAGGGAGGACAGCTCTGGGGAACTTTGATTTAAGTTACGCAACCATTATTCTCTCATTTCTTTTCGCGTTGTATATATATTTCCACGAGAGTTGCCAAAGCTGTTGTATATGTTATTTCCTCACAATATATATATAAATATATTGCAAACCCTGTAGTAATTTCCACAGAAAGGAAGTCAGTAAGGAGTTACGGGCCTGAAAATGCCAGAGGTAAAAAAATGCTAGTACCCCCCCCCCCCCCCCCCCCCCCCCCCCCCCCCCCACCCCCCCCTCACACACCCACCCCCGGCCCGGATATAGCATGCAGGTATTGTTTGCCAGTTGACGACCCTTTTTTGTTAAACACTTCAACATTATATATTTTCACATTTAATTCAGTTTGAATATATCTGCATCTTGTTTATAACTTAATGTGCATGAGCCCCCTGTAACGCTCGATGTTTGTGTGACGGCCTGTACATTTGCTGAAGAAGGGAGAACTGAAAAAGAAAAAAAAGGGCAAGTACAGATAACGAAAAGCAAACTAGTCAAGATCATTTGGTACAAGTTATTTTACTACAGGTACAGGTATTGTGTCCTTAAGTTATAGAGTTAGTATCATGTTGCGGGTTCATCTCGTTATTCCAAAGGTTCGTATTTCCAAAACACTAATTTCCCATTGACTGGGGGTTCAAAATTCCGAATATTTTTGTTGCACAATTATTCCGAAGGTTCGTTATTCCGAAGGTTCGTTTATCCAAACGTTCATAATTCCGAAAAGGTTCATATTTACCCACAAAAGGACTGTCCCACATTAGGGTGATGTCATTTTGCATACCTCCTTTCCCTTCTCGAAACCTAAAATTCAGTCGCAGACTTCCTTCTCGTTCCAAATTCCATTCGGGATAATGAAATCGTACGTCGATTAAAAAAAACAGCCTGGTCTACGATTTGGAGTCCAGAGTCCAACGCGGTCAAACCAAATAGTCTAAAAAGTAAAACAAGCAATTTATTCGGGCCAACGAACGTATCATGTTACTTTACGATACAATAATATGTATTTGTGAGGTTGCTAAGGTTCTTCTGCTCTATTTCGCTGCTACTGCATTGTATTTCGATTTCGATCCATGTCCGTGTGCATATATGTACCGTGTACATTGTAGATTGCTACATACAATTCTCACTCTCGATCTGACCGCCTAAGACTCAGACTCAGAGCTCGACGATGGATCAATCAAGGTTTGATTTTAGTTATAAATTTAGATTAACTTATTTGAAATGATGATGAAACAAATTCGGTAATCCAGGGTAATAGAGATAGATGTTACTGTTAGCATGCATGTATTGTAACGTTAAATTAAATTTATTTAAAAAAAATGTTCGGATGCTGGATGGAGCGATGATGATCATGATGATTGATGGATGGGGGATCAGATTCGGTGATAATCATCATCGATATATTTTTCTATAAATAATCGTCTAAGTTCGATCAAACACTAATTGTATTTAAACATTTAAGAAATAGGTCTAGGCCTAGCCCTAGACCCTAACCATATTGTATTTGTAACTTGTAACTTTTCACAAACTTGAGACAAGGTCAAATCAAAGGCAAGCATGATGAGGTTTTTTTTTTTTTAAGAGAGAGAGAGAGAGAGAGAGAGAGAGAGAGGGGGGGGGGGGGGGGGGGGGGTTCATATTTAGTCTTGATTCTACTATTTGTAGACCAGAATCAAAACACTTTCAATGAGAGGTAATAATGCATCTCCGCAGAATATATGGATGGCCTATGTTGTATCACTCAGTGACTTGAATCTTCAGTAATCACATTCCTTAGTCTCATCATGTTGACTTTGATTTCCCTCAGATAAACGTGGCAAGGAACTAACTTGTGGCTGATCTACTTGAAGAGCCTAATGTTAGAGGTCTACATAACTCAACAACTGTTGGAAGTGCCGGATGAAGCGGAAAGTCCTACTATAAAAGACTTTGATGAAGTAAACAGGTAGGTCTAGACCTAACTAGTTAGACCTAGACTTAGTAATATCAAGGAGTTACCACAGGGTATTACAGCTAAAAATTATAGGTCTGGTAGTGGTAGTAGATCCAGAAACAGTTTACTGGGGGGGGGGGGGGGTAAGTTTACATTGTCCAACCAAAACAGCAACAAGAACAACAAAAACATTCTTAGAGAATGGACATTTCATTTTGTCCTTTTCCTTTATCCACCACTGAGATCTGTTTTCTTCAGTGTAATATTAAATTAGCTGTTTTAGTGTCTTTAAAAATCAATTATGAGATCTTTAGGGAATGTTCAGTGTGATGTCAGTATAAATAAAATTGTTAGTCCCCTTAATTATTTTATTACACATTTCATTAATTAATGCAAACAGAAACAAAACAAAATAAGATGGGTGAAAACATTACACTTTAAATCCACGAATCTTTTTAGGGTGGATTGTACATGCAGTTAGTATTTATCCTCTTTGAAAAGATCAAGAGGGTGAGGATGAGCGTATATCATTTTTTTGGTCTTAATACAGAATAATGCTTCTCTACATGACTCTACTTCATTTTTTTTACAAAAGATGATGGTGAAGATGAAGGCTTACCGCTGAGAATGAAGACAAATTCTGACAGGAACAAATAAATACTTAGCTGCTCCAGTTTTACATGGTAGGCCTATGCTGTAAGAGTAAGGTTGCTTTTTTTTATTGGGGGGGGGGGGGGAACAGCCTAATAGTACTCTATATGATTTTTTTCAACGCCTCTTAATTACCAGCTTATCCACGGTTACGTGGGGGGGGGGGGGGGGACAAAATGATATATTTGCCCTCTCAATATTTTCGGGGGGGGGGGGGGGCAACTGCCATTGCATAATCGACGCCCCTGGTTGTTATTAGTACCTCAATACAATCTAGGTACACATATTTTTTTTCACATAAACATACCATGTAACTGAATTTTCTTGAGACTTTACTAATTTGGTTGCTTTTGAATAGCCTTGAAAATTTTATGTGTCTAACTGGACAAACTTTTTTTCCTCTTTAAATACTTTTGAGAATTCCCACTTATTATTCTATTTCATATAAAGAGTTGACGCTAACTGTGTAAATAGGAAGCTCTAAATTTCATGGTTTTATTTTAATTCTAATTGTTGCTTGTTTAATTATCAAATACACAATGGATGCTATTTTCTAAAATCTTTCCTCTTTTCTTTCAACAGATATGGATTTCTACTTCAGCTCTTCAGTGAAATCCCCCTGCTTTGATCAACATGTGTCTCTTCCGGGTCCGCTCGCTATTCAAAAGGACAGCTATTCATAGAAAACCGCTATATTCATTTAACACGCGTTATGAATAGCAGTCCTTATGAATAGTTATGAATAATGGTCCTTATGAATGGAGGTCCTTATGAATAGTAAGGTAACTTGTCTATGGTTTGCTCACTATTTAGAACGACCGCTTTTAATACATATGGATAGCGGTCCTTATGAATAGCGAGGTTACCCCATTTCTTCATATTAAAATCATATCTGGATTCAAGTATAATATGCATGTTGAGGTGTCGTGGTCTAGTGGATACGTCACCGGACTGTGGATCACATGGTTCACGGTTCGAATCCTGCCGCAGCGCTAATGTCCTTTGGTAAGACAATCATCTACATTTGTCACTCTCCACCCAGGTGAAGTAAAAGGGTACCGGTAGGAAGAATTCCTTGAATGCCTTAGCGCCTTTCATGGCGGCTTGGCTAAAGCTGCGGTAATTAAAGGGCAGTAGAGTATATTTGTATAGTAGTTGCGCTATATAAATGGACATACATGTATATTATTATAATTAGAATGACTGAACAGGAGTTTAAAGTTCTCCAATTATATCTTAACCATCTTACCCACCCCCTCCCCATGTCAAATATTGTAGTCACATGCAGCCATTTTTTTTATAGTAGCTCGTTATTGTGAGGAGGTCTTCCTCTTCTACGTGGCCTAGTGAGATTACAGGGCCCCTAAATGATATTAAGATAAGCACTCCTTTATTAAATCTGCTCGCAGTGTATAACAAAATAATAATAATCTTATTATCTGATTCTATGAATTTGTGCTAAGTAAATTATTATTTTCAATTTGATGATCTACTGAGAAAAATTCATACTATTCAACACTTCGTTTGACTTGAAACTATCTAATTAGGTCTCTTTGTGCGTTTCTCCTGCCCCTTTTTTAAAGTTAGATTTATAATAATAGTAACCTGCAATATACATGTACCAACCTAAAAGGAGATGGATCATTTAAAGAGTTCTTACAACTTACAATCTTTGTTTTTAGGAGTAAAATTGTTGTCATTGGTGTATGTTGAACAGAAATTAGATGGTCATTTATTTCTTTTATCATTTCTTCTTTAGTGGGATGTAGTGGGTAAATAATCTTACTTCTTGGAAAGGGATTGAAATTAATAACGTATGATTCATTTAGATTCAAATTCTTTTTTTTTAAATGCATGTACATAATTTGTACTACTCTAAAGAAGAGAATATTATTTAATCTTGACAAGTCGGCTGTGATGGAACTCTATTGTATTGTAGTATATGAAAAAAGTGTATGACTGCAGATGAATTATATAAATTATGTTGGATTTTTTAAAGGAGAAGAAGTAAACGTATATTTAAGAAGTAAGACAATGTCTAAACTTCTCTAAAAACTGTCCTCATTTCTGCATGCAAGAAAATATTCATTAAAAAGTGAGAAAATATAAACGTATTTCTGAATCGACGTGTGTAAACTATTGTACCTTAAATCTTGATTGTGAGAAAGATATACATGTAATTGAAAATTATTCTGTAAACATGATAAAGGCCCTTTCACATTATATCAATGAAATGAACGATACAGGGGAGGGGTGAAATGAACCAGGACGTGTGATCGAGGTGTATGTATGAGAGAGAGAGAGAGAGAGAGAGGGAAGACAAAATAAATGAGAAAAGGTGAAACTGAGAAGATATGGTGAAAAGGAAAGAGAGAAGGGGTGGGGGTGAGAGAGAGAGAGAGAGAAAGTGAAGAATAAAGGTGAAGTATATTAAATCAGTTCAGGTCAATTAAAATTACCCGGGAATCATTAGGATTGTCTTTGCAAAAATGTGACAAATTTCTTTCATTAGACTTGACAAAATTGAGAAGATAAAAAAGGGTCCACCATAATGCCTTGAATAAATAATTTAATATGCTATTGACTTAGCCGATGATGTCATAATAATAATAATAATAATAATAATAATAATAATAAATAAACTGAGTTTTAAATCATCTAAGAAATAATCAAATACTATACAAATTAAATACATGTATTGTGGACTGGATTTACGATTTATAGGTTTTCCCGGTCAATTTCGCAGATTTGTCATTCAATTTGATAAGGGAGTCATTCAAATTCGCGAAAAAGATCTGTGCCATGAAATTTATCATTCAAATTCATTTTGAGGTCATTCAAATTCGCACTTCGGTCAAGACATTTAGCGTTTACATCATTCAAATTCAAATATGCGTGGAGAGCATTCAAATTCGCTACCTCGCTTGGAAGCGTCTTTTCGAGCATTCAAATTCGCACGTGGGCATTCGAATTCGTAATGAGTTCATTCAATTTAACAGGTATTTAGTGTTTGTGTGTTTTTGCTCATCTATTCAAGTCGTAATGTTTAAAATAACATGTTTTGTCATGTACAGTTGTTGCAGCTATATATATATATATATATAGTTAGACATGAACAAAATCAATCAAGAAAATAAATGAAAAAAAAAAAAAGATTATGAAAAAAAATCTGCAATTCTGCAGGAACTATAAACGTTAGAAATGAAGAACAAAAATTCCTAGAACTAAATTTCAAAATGATGATAAATCAGAAGAAAATAAAATAAAAATAATAAATCAGAAGAAAAATAAAACAATGTTATTGATTATAGAAAAACACACCCATGTGTGCAGAAAACTCATAAGGAAAGAATGAAAATACCAAATAATTATCAACTGACAAAATTTACTGGAACTACATTTGATTTTGAATGCTCAACGTGTTAAGTTGAATGATCCGAAATGAAATTGAATGCTGGAATAACAGTATTGCGCAATTCCCTTGTCATTCTTTGCTAAATTGAATGAACGTTTTGCGAACTAGGTGCATTTAGTGCGAATTTGATTGACAAAAACTTAGATTCAAATGACATAAATACAAATTCGAATCATATGAAAATGAATTTGAATTACAAATCGGCTGTGCGCGACCTAAATCCTTGAAATTGAATGCACGCAAAATGAAATTGACTGACGATCTTACGAAATTGACCGGGAAAACCTATATTAGGCGGAGAACCAACTCAGACGAGCTGAAGAAGCGTCCTGGATCAGACGTGAAACCGTTCTCCGCCGAAAATATCCAAAGTCCACTGTCGACTTTAAGATTTAATTTGTGTAGAATTTAATAATAATATTAATAATAATGATAATAATAATACGATGATGATGATAATAATATTAATAATAACATTTAAAAAAAACCGACGATTATGACAATACTGCATAATAAAACACTTTATATATCGTGCATACCACAAACCTTTGAAGGGTTACAATGCAATAATGAAATAAAAATATGAAAATGAAGAGCGTAATAAGAAGAGAAAAGATGTATAATGCAATGGAATAAATATGAGACTACTGTTGAAATGAAACTTTGTTCTTTAATGTAAACAAGTGGCGGATCCAGGGGGGGGGGGGGCACAGGGGGCATGTGCCCCCCCCCCCCACCCCAAAAAAAGAAGCCCTTTTTTTTTTTGGCCTGTCAGGGAATTATGGAGGGGAAACTGGACCCCCAAACCCCCCCCCCCCCCCCCCCTGAGCGAATTTTCAAGGTCTGGTGAAAAAAAGAAATTGTTGCCACGCGCGCCCCCCCCCCCCCCGAGCGACTTTTTGAGAAGCTGCCGAGACCCCCCCCCCCAAAAAAAAAAACAAAACAAAAAAAAAACGGGTCTACCTTGACAAACCTTCATTTGTGTGCCCCCTCTTATACTCAATCCTGGATGAGGTCTGAATAGAAGTGGTGGCGATGTCATATTAAATTTAACTTAACCCCTCCTCTAAAAATAATAACAATGAAATAGGTTTATAAATGAATACATTTATACATAAATACCCATCAATATTAATAATATTGATTATTAATTCATTAAAAATGAAAAAAATTAAATAAAGTAAAGAACTAAATATTTGAATAAATTAATAAAAAATAATACAAAAAATGAATTCATGAATAACCAAAAATTAATGAATAGAATTATTTAAAAGTTAATATGAATTGAATTCATGTCGAAATTTCCAATTTCCAATTAAATTCCCTGCAGCAAGAATCACTGGTTTTGCCTTTAACGTTGTTGTTGTTTTTCTTTTGTTTTATGGATGTGTTTAGCCGTTATCCCTGACAGCACAGCTACATGCTCGGGCACATCAAGTGCAGCGAGATGGTATGACGCTCGGTACCTTTCCTTCACCTTGCCCAGCCGCCTACGCTGACGCTAGCTAGACTGTATACCGTTAACAAGCTCAGCAGACGACGCATTCATTGATCATATGAATTTCTCACCCCCTGATTTGTTCACATAATTTGAAGGTTTAATTCTGCTTTAGTCAGCTGTGCGCACATACAATACAATACTCGAGTACGCGCTCGATCAGCTGTGTGGTCCCAGGTCATTGCTCTGTATAAATCGGTGTTTCGTTCGCGGCTGTTCTATTATAGCAATGGGGGGCAACGGAGAAGGGAGGGACAGAAGAGCTGCTATTTACGAATGTCACTCCGAGTACACAACTGTGCGTACTCGGGAAGGAAGAATTTTACACTTTCTAATTCGACAAGATTCATCCATTTCATCCACGGTATGCAACATATCACTCCACAGCTGTAACGACTGCTCAATTCGCATTCACGGTCGTTCAACACACACATTGGATTGATGCACCCCGTTTTACAATGGCACAGTCCAAATCGAGCCTATATACGCAGCATTATACTGTACGTGCTTTATATACATGACATCTTTTTTGCTATGTTTCTTTTTAATTATGCAAAATACCTGATATCACAAGAAAGAGTAACATCTTGGCTATTTGCTAGTCTTTGCCCCCATACATTTTGACACGTAAGTCAGAAGCTATAGGAGGAATACGAGAGCAATGAGTGCAAAAAAGTGCTTCTCCTCACTCAAAAAGCATGAAACCATGCATTTTCAGTCGAAAATAGACGGCTGGTTTTTTCATTCAATTAAAAAATAACTGATATCATGAGATGTAGAATGAATCAAAGTTTTATAAACCGTTTGCCCCCATGAAAAATCTTGCGCGGTTCTCGAGATATGATTTAAAATGTGCCGAAAAGGACGTGTTTCCGCCAAATTTCTGTCGAAAGATCAGGGATCACGACCGGTTCGCGTTAAGTGAACATGACAAATTCATGTGACCGCATTTTGATGGATCAGCGAATGGATTTTATTTAATTTCAGCAGTACGCCCGCAGCGGGAGAGAGGTTACCCCTATCCCGAAATGCACTGCTCGTGGTCACAAAATCAGCTTGCCGAAAACGTCATGAATTTAGCACACTGGTACAATCACTGATCACAAAGATGCCTATTTACGGTAAGATTATAGATTATAGAAATAAAATTTACACGGTATCATGAATAGGTTTCAAATAATGTATTCTTGCATTACATATTTTTGTTGAAATCTGCATCTATTCATAGTATCTCCTTTTGTCTTCATGTCGCTATCAATCCGTCATTGTATTACTTCGATTTATGGTTTTGTTGGCATGCCTACCAAAATGTGCGCGCACTTCAACTGCATGCGCGTAAGAAGTGAACCTTCCTCATAGCAATACTGCAAAGTGTTGACGCCCTCTACGTTCGTTGATTCGGGCCTAAATCATAAATGTCTTTTTAGAGAAGTAGAGAATAATTGTCTTTCTTGTACAGGTTAAATATTTCAGATGCGGAATATAAAGCAAATAATCACCTTTTGATTTCAGGCGATGAGACTTCCTCGGCGATCTGAATGTATACGCTATCTTTCCTCAGCTTCGCTTCGGAAAGATAGCTACATCCAAATCGCCTCGGAAGTGATAGTTTGTCCCATCACCTTCACCAACGGTAATTATTTGCTTACCATTACCACAAATTTCATTTGAGTCGTATCCGATGCTTGTCACTGCTTATCTTCCCACGTTATCTTTGTATGGTGTTTTAAGCAATCTATTTCCTTGTTTTGTCAGGATTTCCTGTCCAATCTAACACTTTTGAAAGATCAAAATGCTATTCAATTTCGTCCTATAGGCTGATAGGAATCAATAATCATCTAAATGTCAGGTGTCAAAGATAGTTTAATAACTACACTGGGTGATTTCGCCCTTGGTGTTGGTGTTAGTGTCTTTTTTGCCGCGAAATCGTGATCTAACACCCACTATATGAAATGGAAAAAAAAAATCAGTCGGTGTTTGGTGTTGACCTCTGATTTTTTGACGTAGTTCCGGTTGCCGGTGTTTGTTTTTTGTTAATTATCGTCCGCTGAACCGACCTCGGCCGTCGGTGTGTAATTTCATGTAGGCCTACAAATTCCTATTCACTAACACTATAGCCCTATACCTAGGGATTAAGAAATACCGATTTCACGGTCGGTGTTGGTGTTTCTAGCTATATGGCCCATGGGAAATTTTGCTGATTAGTCATGAGAATTTAAGTAGGTGTCATTCGAATTGTAATTTCATAGGTGTTAAGAAGTATATAGGCCTGATATTAGATCTAGGCAAGTATTTTGGTCTAACGTTCGATCTAGAGCACAGGGAAAGGAACTACTTTTTATTTAAAGACTGTTGCTTTTTAATAGGACTGAAGGAGTGAATAAAAATTCCTACGGTACCTAATTTTCTTTTTTAAGATAGATTTAATAAAAATGACGTTAGATATTCCGTAGTTAAAGACCCAGAGAATACATGTTATTTACAAGGATGCAGGGGCGTTCCCAGGATTTCCCAATAGGGGGGCGCCAGGAATTATTGATCGCCGTCATGGGGGAGGGGTCTTTGGAAAAAAAATTTGCTTCTGAAGTAGGGCTGAGATGCAAAATAGTGCTATATGTGACCAATTTTGAAGCCTGTTTAATGAACAATACTTTCAATTGGTATGAGGATTTTTTTTTTACGACGGCCAATAGGGGGGCGCGCGCCATTGGCTGGATGAGCTCTAAATCAACATTTACAATACAAAAGTCATGAAACTTCACGGCTAATCTGAGCCAATGCCTGAAATTTGGCTGTTTGCCCTGTACGCGCTACGCCGTCCGATCCGGCGTCTAGCTGCATTAGCTACCGCAGCATTTTCTGCTGCAAGCGAGAAAATCGAAAGAAATCATATCAAAATTTACTGTTCCTGTCAAGACTATCCATTTCTGTGAAGTTTCTTACCGCACTCTAGATCAAATAATTATTTCTTTTAGAATTTCCGGACTACCCGTGTAATTTAACGATATTCTAGACTAATAATTAAATAGTTTTAATTAAACATTTTTTTTTTTCCTTCGTTAAAAATGGTGCTGACGCCATTGCCAGTGTTAAGCTATCGATGCGCTTTGTTAGGCTATCGGTATCGGCTCCTTAATCTGAACAGCGGTACGGTGTTTGAGCTCGATTTTAGGAGAATCTTCGCTCTAAAACACCAAACACCAACACCGAGCGTGAAATCACCCAGTGTCATTCAACAGTTTCAATGGTCTATCAACTTCAGCATATCTCCATGCATTTTTGTCAGATTTCAATTGAATTATTCCGACCTGGCAATCCGCTGCAAAATTTTGTCATCAAATCCATCTTTGGGAAGTCGATTTCAAGAAATTTTCATTCAAATTCGTCACATAGACAAGACCTTACAACGAGCGTGTGACGATTTTGAAAAACTCTTTGAACTCTTTCAGCCTGACAAAATCGATAGCAAAATGAAAAATAAATTCCGAAAATGAATGGCGAAAGACGTATATTGACTAGGCCTTATTATGAAGTTGCAGGACAAAAGCAAATAATAAAAAATGTGTTTACTTTGCCTGGAAACCCGGCTGGAAACCCTATTATCTCGCATTATTTTCCACTTTCCTTCCTCTCTCCCCTTTCACCACTGTAGAGGTCAGTGCCTTTCACCTTAGCCTTTAGCCAAGGCACTCTGTGCTGTTATTTCCCTAAACGCGCCTGAATACATAGACTAATCGCGCGACAACTGTGATCCGTGGCCCGAGGTGCGTCAGCCCCGAGGCCTCTACTAACCTGAGTGGTTGTTGTAGTTTATTTCTTTTGTTTTGTATTATATTTTCCCTCCCAAATCCGTAGATAATTTGATGCTAAGTAGCTTACCCAGAAAGCCGGCCAAACACCCCTTCCAATCCAATGCACCAATCAGAGTAGACAATTCGAGAGAATTTTATGAATATTCATTATTAACATACATATTCATAAATAAAGTTTTGAGCGATCATATCTCTGCCCGACGAACATGGCGAGCGGCGAAGAAGATCTCCTATCAAAGAGCCTTGAATATGCTGCTGAAAGGTTGAAATTCCATCTTTTAAGGAGTTACAATCAAAAGCTATAAGATCAGCATTGAAAGGGGAAGATGTATTTGTTAATCTTCCAACCGGTTATGGCAAATCTGCAATTTTTCAAGCCATTCCACTGTGCAAGGACTTCTTCATGCGCACGGCCACAGTCGCTGCGATCACACCATCCCCGTCGGCGTCTGGCTCCTACCGAAACTGCCCAGAGTTCGGCGGGAGGGACTACTCGCACTGCACTGTCCACTGAAGTTATCAATTCACCTCTCATTCTTTAATGAAGGATCAGGTATGTAATAATTTAATCGTAATTGTTGTGAACAGGACAAGTTATGGCATGTCCAGGTATGGGTGCAGACACATTTGGCTGGCTGAAGCCAAGCCTCTTTCTTGGAAAAACAGTAACATCAGATTCCTTCAGCAATGTACTTCCTTTTGTTCTGATTAACGACGAAGGACTGTCTTTGCTCATTCGTTTTTGCCTAATCAGTACGAGTGGATCGACTTGATGAAAGTTCACGCGTTGTGCAATAACAATCACGACCAGCTGATTGCGCGAACCACTATGCGTAGGTTAAAATGAAAAACGAGGGAGCAAAGTTTTGCGATAGATCTACTTAAGTAGAAAAATAATGAATACTCTAGTCATTAAAAACCTTATTATTTTTAATAAATCGGTGTTTTATTGAAAATTGAATTAGATGTTATTAATTATTTAGTACATTTGAATACCGATTCCCCCATAATTTGATAAACGAATCCATGTAAAACACTAGCTGATGTATATGTAAGACCCTCATGCATATGTAAATATATGATGAGCTCCGCAAGTTAGCAAAGGCCTCGCCGCTGACGCGGCTCGGTCCAGCGATCACTGCTGTAAACGCAGTCTAATTTCAGACCCTGCTCAGCAGACAAGCAACGCGCGAGGCCTTGTCCAAAGGCTAGAGGTGCGTCAGCACCGAGGCCTTTACTAACCTGAGTGGTTGATGTAGTTTATTTCTTTTCTTTTGTATTATATTTCCACTCCCAAATCCTTAGATAATTAGATGCTAAGTAGCTTACCCATAGAAAGCCGGCCAAACACCCCTTCCAATCCAATGCACCAATCAGAGTAGACAATTCGAGAGAATTTTATGAATATTCATTAACATACATATTCATAAATAAAGTTTTGAGCGATCATATCTCTGCCCGACGAACATGGCGAGCGGCGAAGAAGATCTCCTATCAAAGAGCCTTGAATATGCTGCTGAAAGGTTGAAATTCCATCTTTTAAGGAGTTACAATCAAAAGCTATAAGATCAGCATTGAAAGGGGAAGATGTATTTGTTAATCTTCCAACCGGTTATGGCAAATCTGCAATTTTTCAAGCCATTCCACTGTGCAAGGACTTCTTCATGCGCACGGCCACAGTCGCTGCGATCACACCATCCCCGTCGGGGTCTAGCTCCTACCGAAACTGCCCAGAGTTCGGCGGGATGGACTACTCGCACTGCACTGTCCGTTGAAGTTATCATTAATTTCACCTCTCATTCTTTTATGAAGGATCAGGTATGTAATAATTTAATCGTAATTGTTGTGAACAGGACAAGTTATGGCATGTCAAGGTATGGGTGCAGACATATTTGGCTGGCTGAAGCCAAGCCTCTTTCTTGGAGAAACAGTAACATCAGATTCCTTCAGCAATTTACTTCCTTTTGTTCTGATTGACGACGAAGGACTGTCTTTGCTCATTCGTTTTTGCCTAATCAGTACGAGTGGATCGACTTGATGAAAGTTCACGCGTTGTGCAATATCACGACCAGCTGATCGCGCGAACCACTATGCGTAGGTTAAAATGAAAAACGAGGGAGCAAAATTTTGCGATAGATCTACTTAAGTAGAAAAATAATGAATACTCTAGTCATTAAATACCGTATTATTTTTAATAAATCCATGTTTTATTGAAAATTTAATTAGATATTATTAATTATTTAGTACATTTAAATACCGATTCCCCCATAATTTGATAAACGAATCCATGTAAAATACCGCGGTTAAAACAATTACGATTGGCCACGATCGTCACTAGCTGATGTATGCATATGAAAATATATGATGAGCTCCGCAAGTTAGCAAAGGCCTCGCCGCTGACGCGGCTCGGTCCAGCGATCACTGCTGTAAACGCAGTCTATTTTCAGACCCTGCTCGGCAGACAAGCAGCGCGCGAGGCCTTGTCCAAAGGCTACTTTCACCTGCGTTCCTTGAATCTGGCGACCAGTTGAGCGACCAATTAGGGTGTCGCCGAAACGTCCAATCAAAATTTTTCAAAATGAAAAAAAAAAATGGTTAACAGAATTTGATAGTGCCTGGTTGAGGAATTTATGGAGGTATAAAAAAAGGTCTGAATGGATTATTTCGTTCGTCGTGAAGTCTAAAGGGAAAAGCAATAATAGTGACTAATTATGAAAAAAATTATTGCTTTCATTAATAAATTCGCGAGCAGCGTTCTGAAGCGCAGTACTTTGCAAAAATCAAAATGAAGTCTGATTTGATTTGATTTGATTTTATTCGTCAGGTATATTGCAATACAAACACATCGAGGTACCATGACAGGATAGCCCATGAAAGCCGAAATGACTTATTTCCAATGGGGTCCTTACCTAAATAAATGATAAAAAAATACACTAAGAAAACACATTAGTACGGCTACAAGACTATCGTACAAGTACGACAAGTAATAAGAATGTACTAAAGTAGCAAAATAAAACATAACATTTTTATAAAGTAGGCGAAGATTACATAAATGTGAAAACAAGACTTACTCAACGGAAAAAACTATATACAGAAAATCATAATGAAACTAACGATAATAAACGGTTACATAAGTCATATAATATAGGAAAAAACCCTCTGAGCAAAAAGGAGAGGAGAAATACAGTTATGGAGTAGACACATTTTGCAGATGATGCTTCAATACCCTTTTAAAATGTAAAAAATTCTTAACTGACTTAACATGATTTGGGAGGGAATTCCAGAAAAGAATACCGTTAAAGTAAACGGAATTTCCAATTTTACCTTTCCGCTTAGGCACTACGAAATTAAATTGACTATTCCTAGTGTCATGCCCATGAACACTTGAAGAGCGAGTAAAATTATTTGAAATATAGTGATCTGCATTAGAGTAAAAAATCTTATGTACATGGTGAATTAAAAGTTGTTGTGATCTAAGGTTTATATGAAGAAGACCAGCTGTTTCAAGTTCACTCTTCCCAATGTGTGTTCTTGGTGGTAAGTGATTGATAAATCTTGCAATCTTATTTTGAATTATTTTTAACTTGTTTTGATCCACCTTGCCTAGACTGCAGTACCATGCCGCATTAGCATAATCAAATAAACATTGTATTAAGGAAAAACTTAAAATGCGTCTTGATTTTAAGTTCATGCAATTTTGATAACGATACAAAAATTTTAGACGAGCATTAGCTTTTTTGACAATACTGTCAACCAAACTTGAGCAAGAAAGATCACTAGCTATATTTAGTCCTAAATACTTCACAGAATCATGTCTCTTAATGAGTTGATTGTTATAACTTATATTGAAATCATCAGTATACTTCAACCTACCCCGCGAACAAAACAAAATACTTTCGGTTTTACCAATATGTAAGCTAAGCTTATTTGCTGTCATCCAATTAACACAGTTTGATAATTCTAAGCTAAGTATTTCCCCGATCAGCTTAGGATCAGTACCAGAATTCAGTAACACACTATCATCCGCATATAAAAGTAATTTACTGTCGTTGACACAAACACACATATCATTAATGTAGCACATGAAAAGAATGGGACCTAATATGCTCCCCTGGGGAACTCCGCATCTTATGGGCATAGAATTGGAGAGTACATTTTGCAACGAGACAACTTGATGACGATTGGTCAAGTAAGACCTAAACCATTGCACACATGCAGAATTTAAACCCATTACTTCTAATTTACTTAACAGTATATTATGGTTAACGGTATCGAAGGCTTTTTGCAAGTCAAGAAGAACCATCCCGACAAAACGTCCTTGGGAAATTTCGTTCCTGACAAAATCTAACAGGTGAATAAGACAAGTTTCGGTGGAATAACCATTTCTAAAACCAGATTGAAATTCGTATATTATTTTGTTTTCTTGAAAGTAGTTCTCTAATTGGGCATACACACATTTCTCCAGGACCTTCGAGACTATACTTAAAACGCTAATCGGTCTATAATTGCTAACATTAGTTTTATCTTTCTTTTTATAAAGGGGTGTTACTTTTGCAATTTTCATTTCATCAGGGAAGGTGGAAGCAAGTTGAGATAGATAAGTTAATAATGTAAGTTAAAGGTTTATACAAATATTTAGCTCCATCCTTCAAAAATCTGGCAGGTACCAAGTCAAGCCCGGTACTTTTTGATATTTTCAACTTATTTAATTCATCTAAAACAAACTTTTCTTTGACAGGAGAAAAAAGAAAACCGCCTTTCGATACACCCTTACTGTCGTATAATTTTTGTAATTTAACACTGTCCGTTCCAAATTCATTTGTGTTGCTATCTGGCAGATTACTAGCTAATTTTTCTGCCACAGATGTGAAATAATTGTTAAATTCGTTCGCTATCCTCATATTATCATGACATAACTCCCCTTGGATATTAATAACATTCTCTTTAATATTCTTTTGTTTGTTTTTACAACCTAAATCTTTCAGATTCTTCCACAGCTTTTTAGAATCATTTTTATGCTCATCAATTTGATTTTGGAAGTATTCATCTTTAGCCTGTCTCACTTTTCTTTGCACCAAATTACGTAAAAGTTTATATTTCTTTTCTAATTCTAAATTACCATAATCCTTTTTCATTCTTTTAAAAGCTATATTTCTTTGTCTTATTAACGAAATAATTTCAGCATTCATCCACTTATCGGTTCTTTGCTTAATTCTTACTTGTTTTAATGGTTTTCTTACTTCTTTACATTCTAATATGTCAGACCAATTGACTTGAGATAAAACATTATTAAAATCATCTATACAATAGTTTCTCATACACCGAATATTTATATTTCTATGCTGTCTGAATACAGGTCTTATAAGCTTCCTAGAGCAGTAGGTTAAAAAATGATCACTTAGGCCAATTTCAATAACACCACTTTGACAAATATTTTCTTCTTTACTGCTGATTACATGGTCTATTAATGATGAAGTGGCCGATGTTGTTCGAGTGGGTTTAGTTATAAGTTGACTCAAACCATTTAAATTCAAAATATTCTTGTATTTTTTTGATAATGAAGACTGCTGCAAAAGGCAGATATTCACGTCCCCTAAAATTATAACCTCATCATCTTTTGTTAATTTATCCAAGGTGTCAGTGAGATATTCAATAAAATAATGGTCTGTAGGGGGTCTGTACACAACACCTAGAGTAATGGGTTTTGTATGGGGTAATAGAATGTCAATCCATAACGATTCAAGTCCTCAAATAAAAGTTTTATAAAAGTTCTCTCGACATTTCATATGCCTAGCTGATTACATCATGAAAAAGAGGAGATATTCAGCTTTTACATCATAAAGGTCGTTATGCGGAACTAGTTGTCTGGATCTTACTATTTTAACTCCAAGACCCGACCTACCCCCAATAATATACGCTCCGCATCAACAATAGCGCGCCTATTGGAGCTTCGCACAACTCAAAATGAAGTCCTGAAAAAAAAGTTTAATAAAAGTTCGCTCGACATTTCATATGCTTAGCTGATTACATCATGAAAAAGAGGAGATATTCAGCTTTTACATGATATAGGTCGTTATGCCTAATACGCTTGATTACTTCGACCGGTAACGAGAGTATGACTAATTATTTAAAATGTGAAAGCCAGTCATCCTAAAACTCTTAAAAAGCTTAATTTTGCTCTCGCGATGATATACTTGACCAAAAAGTTTCCGAAAAACGTTTGAGAAAGTTCAAATTTTGCATTTCCACATCGTCTATACCTGAATTGCCATCCGACCCGTGCCGATCGAACCCCACGTTGTCAAGATTTTTTTGTTTTGTATTGTCCTTCTTGAGGACACCATACCACAATTTTCTATTTTCTTCGGCCCCGTCGCGCTTCGGTGACTCCGAGTGGTCGCTGGAGTGGTCGCCAAAGGTAGCCCAATTTTCACCTGACCCCCTTGTGCGCCCTCCCCTATCTAAGCCAGTTGGTATAAAGAAATGTTTTAAAGATTTTAACCTAACAAGGCATTAGCAAGATTGTGTCTCGCCCACTTGAAACTGGAAATATCGTGATCTCCGTTGCCACATATATATAGAAGAATTGTATCTCTGGGTATCTGCCACAGAATGTAATATCCCATTCATGAGAAGGACTATTCACAAAATACTACTTCCCTCCATCGACTGCCCCCATCCCCCCCCCCCCCTATTAGAGATGGAATAAAAAGTTACCATCAAGTCCTATTAGATTAGACAAATACAAAATATGATGATCAGTTGTACAATAGAGGCGAAGTAGAGTTTGTCTCTGGGTGGCATAAAAATGTAAAAAGGTTAAAAATAGTGCTAAGGTTGAAAAGTGGAAATGAAATAAGGCTTTTAAAATCAATACGTTCATATGAGAAAGTTTGTCAACGAATGAATAATGAATATGAATAATGGTAAACATTATAATTGTAATAAGGCATGCATGTAAATTGAACAAAGTAGAATCATATTTTTGGGGACTTGATAATCTGTCAGGGGTAAAGTGAATGATTAGAGAGAGTTTAAAAGCTATAATGATGAACAGATACGAGTAATAGTAATGCATTGATATTGTATATGTGTGAATTTTAAATGTGTTTGTGATTGCAGTCTGGCTAAGGGTTTGTAGATGATTTGTACAAAGTAGTGTCATAATGAGCTAATTATTTAGAGAAAAATATCTTGAAGAATAGCAGTTAGCGATTAAAGCCTTTGGCAAATTGAATACAGGATATGACAGTAAAAGTGAAAAAGCATGCATAAAATTGAAGAAAACAGAAAACACTGTGATCCTTCAGCCTTTCTGCACTGAGTATTTATATATAGTTTTAATATTCTTTCAAGTGCAAAATGTTGCCCGGCACCCTCGAGATGGACGCGGATCACATATCATAATTATTATTACCTATATGGGGCAGTTTTACAGGGCAATTAATATTCATGTTTTGCGCGGTCCGCAAATGACCTAGTTCTGAGCGGTCATCATTCCCTGATATTTTCCCTCTTCCGGGTTTCACCATTCACTTTGTGTACAAAAAGTGCGGTCAACATTGAGCCCGAGTAACATCCACCTTTTTTTGTCAGTGCGCTTTTATTAAAGTGCATACGCGCAGTATTGTGTACGCGTAGGCTTAAACAATGGATACGCGCGGTAACAATTTACGTCACAATTGCTTGGACCAGATTACATACCAGCATGAATTATCTGAAATCAGAGAGACTGACAGGCAAACAGACGTGTCCGTCATTGCTACATTTAGGCATATACATGATATACATGATATAGGTAATAATAATAATATTTACTGGCTCTACTTTCGGGGAATATCGAAAATGTTGCCCTTAAAAGAACCATATTGCCCTCGTCTTCGACTCGGGGCAATATGATTCTGTTGCGGGCAACATTTTTCGATGTCCCCCTCAAGGCCAGTCAATATTATATAATTATTCACAGCAGTTTTTGTTTTGTATTAAAACTCTGTATTTTTAACGAGAATAATGTATGGACATTTGCTTATTATTTTCGATGAGTGTTTTGTGATATTTTACATTTTGAACGATCATTAGATAATACAGGGTTGGAAAAAAGTTTGGAATATTTTTATTCCAAGAATTATTTCTTGTCTTAAACATATCCCTCGTCATTTTAAGTTCTTCTTTGAGGTTCAAATAAAAGATATGTGTCCCTTTTTATCTTTAAAAGCACAACATTAAAAATCAGGCTTATCACACAGTGCAGAGGTCCACTTGGAATTCGGAAGCGTATATTTGCTGTTTTTGCAAATGTCTAACGAAAAAGTTAAATAATCAGATACAGTTTAATTGCTATACCGAAGTCCTCAAAATGACTGCAAACTGCACGTAGCTTTTTCAAAATTCCACGTGAAGTACAGAAATGTATAACAAGATGTTCAAACACAAATAGAGCAAATCTGACAACATGTGGTTCATTGGTCAGCCATTGTAACATGTTTAACAATATTATGTAATCTTTGGTACAAGATGGAACAGTAGACTTCATTCAACACAGTTAATCCGATTTGGATGAATTATTCATCACAATATAGTAAAAACTAGCATTTAAAATTAGACATACTTATCGCCAAAAATATATTCCAAACTTTTTTCCAACCCTGTAATAGATTGATGTGAAGTATATGATGGGTGCCAAGTGGCTTTAACTTTGAGTCTGTTTTTTATTTTTTTATTTTAACACTTGAAACATGGAAGTAGAAAACAAACACGAGTGAAGAAAACAGAAACACTTTTAGATAGCTTTGTAATATGGTACATGTACAAGCTATATTATAAGGCATTTTCATAATAATCCAAATTGGATAAAACATAAAGTTATGTTTTTTTTTTATAGAGTATACATGTAGTATCACTAAAAATGCCAGTGAACTGAAAGTCAGAAAAGTAAAATAACTGTTCTTGTATAGCTGTACACCTACAGATATAAACAGCAATAGAAAAAAAACAATAGAAAACCTGATCTTTTGTATAATGATGTGACCAGTATAAATACCTGGGAATGAAGTAAGCATAATAGACCTGACACATTGCATTCATTGCAATAGGTCCACGTAACACAGAATGAACTTAGGGAATCTACACGAAAAAGAAAATTCCATTCATTTACATGTACATGTAGATATTAAACTTTTGTTGTAGTTTATATACAGTAATGTATCTTTGAAAACTGTCAGAGTTGAAGGAGAAATAAATGACTATTCTATGCCAATGGGAGTTTATTACAAAGATATTACTTTTTTATACCAGTTCTAGTTTGATATTAAAGTAGCTATTCAAAGAAAATCACAAATATGGCAATTAATGTATCACTACAAACTGGGAAGCTTACAGGTGGCAATCGTATAAGTTTTATGTCAACTGCGTATCTGATGATTATAAAAACAACACAAATAAAAGCTCCTCTCAGCATCTGGAATATCCGAGGATTCGCCAGAAATATAGCGATGTTTTTATGTCGTCACACTCGGGATCGATCCTGCTTAAGCAGACGACGTCCTATAATGAATGAACGTAATTGCAATGCAATTATTTATCAAATTATAAAGAGTTTGGTGTTTTTAAACATGACCTTATTTCTCACCATTATAAAGGGAAAGTGAAACTGATTCTGATAGCTAAAACCGTTTGATTGTAAATACACAGGAGAAGGGTCAATGATCAATGAAATAAACCCCACTTTCAAATTGAAAAGCCCTCCGAATAATAGCAGGATGGTATTCGTTCCGTCTTGAAACGCCGAACATGCCCCGGTGCAAGCAGCTGAAAATACAATGGCGTCTTATTTTGTTTACAAGTGACTGATTCCTTTATTTTTTTAACACTGCATTTTTCATCAAAATAATACCATACACGAAGTTAAGAGTGAGGCAACAGACTAACATTAAGACTGACGCTAGTGAAGGAAGAGAAATAAGTGAAGAGGAGATGACAAAATAGGCTCTGAAAAGTGTGTAAGATGTTATGGGACATCGTCTGCTTAGACAGGACTGGTCCATGGTGTGTCGTCACATATCTCAGCAGCGTTCGAGGAGCTCTTCAGCTGCTATATCGGGGGCTGTATTTTACCGTTTTATAATTGATAATAATCATTACTTCAAATGTTTCCAAGCGTTGAATTTGGATAACCTTGTTTAATTTATGCCATCTATGCAATAATAAGTATTAAGCCAATATTTAAAATCATTAAAGTTCTACTTTAAGGCTGGATACTTCATACAAGAATAATAACATAAATTTGCTTATTTATTATCTTGGATGTTTGCTGATATGTTGAATAATATCAGTAGACAAGTGGTTTTAGGTATAAATGACACATCAAACCATAGTGTTATATGATAAAGTAGCTTTCTATGAGTTATATGATGTGTGGCAAGTGATTGTAGCTTTAAACGACCGTATTTTTAATTTTAAACCCTTGAAACACATAAGTAGATATATCAGTGAAGAAAAGAAAAAAACATTTTTAGAGAGCTTTGAATCTCCTAATTTATAATTCTGTGTTACATACCTGAAGGACATGTACAAGCAATAGGCATTTTTATAAAAAGCAAAATAAGATACAATGCAAAGCTTTGTTGTTTTATACAGTATAGTATCACTGAAAATGGCAGTGAACTGAAAGAAAAGTAAATAAAAGTAACTGTTGGTGTAACACTGTACACCTAGCAATAGAAAGTAAAAACAACCGAAAAACATTGATCTTTTGTATATACGTAAACAGTATCTCATTATAATACGTTGGAATGCAGTAAGCATAGTAGAAATTTACAAGACACACTGCATTCATTGTCATATAGTTCAAGGTAACACAGAATCAACTTAGATTATTTACATGAAAAAGAGAACTGCAAACATTTAGAGATTTACAGAGTATATACAGTATCTTTGAAAATTGTATGTTGAAAGAGAAATAAATGATTGGTTTGTATTGTTCATATGAAAAGCACTAAGCAAAAGTGAAGCAGAGACTTGTGTCTTGTATGCTAATGGTATTTTATCATTATGAAATTACTTGGGGAAGATGGTGTAGTGGTATGATTAGGCCAAGAAGAGAGATAAAAATAAACTGATGTGAAAGACTGTGGATGAAAAGGATCTAACTGCAGTACATTATTGTTACTGTTTTAGGATGATTATAGAAGTACCAGTAGACAGAAATGTATGTGATACACGTATAAGGTAATGAGTTGCTAATTATTAAGATGGCGGACTTCAGTAAAGTTTACATTTTTTATTCTTGTTCATCAAAAAGAGGCTGAGATGAGTCTTCGGTTGATTGCTGTAGTGATGCTTCCGGGGAATCCTGACTTCCACACACTGTGCACAATGTTAAGTTGTCTTTTGTGTGTTTAAGTTGTTGGAGTTCTTTGTAGTAATCTCCTTTGGCCTTGTTTGTTTTCTCCAGTGCAATATTCAACCGTGCAATTGTACCCTCCAATTTGTTTATGGAACAATCCATTTCTTCAACGATATTGTCGATCATGTTGAGACCTGCTTCTGGAGATATTTTGTGTGCCTTTATCCTTCCTACTACTCCACTAAGTTGGAGTGTGCATGACCTCATCTTAGTACAGGTATTCATCTTATACTAAAAAGACAGCAAATAAGTCGTATTAAGGCATGACATGAAAAGACAGATCAATTTGTTAATGAAAGTTTTTATTTCTTTCTTTCTAGTTTCCATATGATCCTGTTGTTTGTTGCCTGATAAAACAAGAGAAGATCAGGATAACTCATGGAATATAATGGTTGCAGGGGCAATGATTTGAGATGTGGGATGAGAATTTTGATAAGGTGCCTAGTGTAATGTCTTTGTACATCTACAAGGGTAGTGATTCATAGTGTGATGAAGTATATTTTGATGAGATTAGATAAAAGCAAGGGATTCATCCATGACCAAAGCTGCAAGAAATGAGATATAATTGTATGATTATGCATACAATTAGAAATAAGAAAAAAAAGTAACAGAACAAAATACTGAACAGTTATCTTGGAATAAAGTATTGAATACTAAATGTAAGCAGGATCCTGGTTTGTTCTTATTTCTGGAAAAAAAGTATAATGATTATTCAATAGTATACAAATAATGCATATGATTTTTAAAAACTTTTGTAGAGAGCGGGTGCATGTATGCAAATGAAGTCGAAGAAAGTGTGCAATAGATACAAACAGCCTGAAGAAGAATACCTGGTAGATCATAACATAAATTAATGAAGACGTGAATAATGTTCTATGCAGCGATGTTTGTACATCCTCTTATTTCACCACCTATAAAACCTAAGAGATCTATCCTCAAACATTCCTTCTCTTACAGAAGATTTTTTTGAGAGTTGGGAACCTGTTAAGGGTAAAGTGAATAATAATATAGAGCTTAAAAGCAGCAATGTTAAGAAATAAAAATAATTTTTAATGCAGTGATATTGTACGTGTGTGAAGATAAAATGTGTTTCTGGTTGCAGTCCAGCTGAGAAGTCATGGTTTTTTTTTATAATGTACTGTCACAATCAGCCTGTTATTGTAGATTAAAAAAAATAACAAAACAGAGTTATTGGAAGAAGAAGAGTTAGTATCTTGTGGTAATTTAAATGTTGAATATAACAGAACAGTAAAAAGCATGCCTGAAGTTGATTAAAACACCAGATATAAATGCTGAACATAATAACTGAAATTATTAAGGCATGCACGTAAACTGAACAAATTAGAAAAAAAAATTGAGACTTGATAACGTGTCACAGGTAAAATGAATAATTAGATAGAGTTTAAAAGCAAGCAGTTTAACAGATATGAGTAATTTTCAGTGCAGTGATACCGTATGTGTGTGAAAACTAAATGTGTGTGTGTGGTTCTGGTGAAGTTGAGGGCTCCTTGGAGATCAGTACAATGGAGTAAGCAATCAGTTTATTAGTCATGACAGAATAGAAATTGTGAGTGAGAAATAAGAAAACAGAATTTTTGGAAGTAGAGTTAATGTGAAAAATCCTGATGGTAATTTGAATGCTGAGTATAACAGTAACGGTAAAAAAGCATGCCTAAAATTGAAGAGAACACAAAACACTGTGATTCTTCAGCCACTGTGCACTGAGTATTTATGTATTTCTTTCAAGTGCAAAATGTTGCCCGGCACCCACGACATGGACACGGATCACAAATCATATTATTGACAGCAGTTTTTGTTTAGTATTATTAAAATACAGACTCTTAAAGAGTGTATTTTATACAAGAATAATGTTTCGGCATTTGCTTACTATTTTGTGTGAGTTTTTATGTAATATTTTACATTTTGAATAATATCATTAGATAATAATAGATAGTGATAGATTGCTGTGAAGTATATGATGGGTGCCAAGTGGCTCTAACTTTGAGCCTGGTTTTTTTTTTAAACACTTGAAACATGCAAGTAGAAAACAAACATCAGTCTAGAACAAAAAAGACATTTAGAGAGTTTTGTTACATGTACATGTACAATACATAGGTACAGGGCATTTTCATAAAAATGCAAATCAGATACAATATACAGGGTTGGAAAAAAGTTTGGAATATTTTTTTGGCGATGAGTATGTCTGATTTTAAATGCTAGTTTCTACTATATTGTGAAGAATAATTCATCCAAATCGGATTAACTGTGTTGAATGAAGTCTACTGTTCCATCTTGTATCAAGGATTACGTAATATTGTTAAACATGTTACAATAGCTGACCAATGAACCACATGTTGTCAGATTTGCTCTATTTGTGTTTGAACATCTTGTTATACATTTCTATACTTCACGTGGAATTCTGAAAAAGCTACGTGCAGTTTGCAGTCATTTTGAGGACTTCGGTATAGCAATTAAACTGTATCTGATTATTTAACTTTTTTGTTAGACATTTGCAAAAACAGCAAATATACGCTTCCGAATTCCAAGTGGACCTCTGCACTGTGTGATAAGCCTGATTTTTAATGTTGTGCTTTTAAAATTAAAAAGGGACACATATCTTTTATTTGAACCTCAAAGAAGAACTTAAAATGACGAGGGATATGTTTAAGACAAGAAATAATTCTTGGAATAAAAATATTCCAAACTTTTTTCCAACCCTGTAAAGTTATTTTGTTTATACAGTATAGTATCACTAAAAATGGCAGTGAATTGAAAGTAAAAAAGGGGGAAAAAACAGAAGTGTACTTGATCTTTTGTATATACAGCTTAGGAAAAGATTATTAGACCTGGTGGCTGTTTCATAAAGTTGTTGATAAATTACGAATGACTTTACGCCCATTCATAATATTGACTGGTGACCCTTTTTTGTGCTACATGATATATCCCTTAGTAGCTGTATAGCACCTAAGAACGTGTTCCAGTCGTGTGCCACCCAGGCAGTGTTTGTGTAAACAGTGGTAGGATTATAAATAGCTTATGGAAATAAAATAGAGCTATTTAAATTACCTCCATAAAGTGTTGAAAGGAAATTTTGGTTGTTGCCAATGTTGTGTACTATGGTTCACATTGTTTTGTTATAAGTTGGGCAAAAGTGCCAATCTATAGCCATGTGGGGGTCTTTGGGGTGCAAAAATGCCAAGGTTATATTGGAGAATAAAGCAAAAATTCATAATTTTGTAATGTGTTCGATGAGCAAAATGCTATTCAAATTATACAAACACTCTTTGGCATATGAGACATGGAAGGAGTTGGGGATGGGGCAATATCATCAAATATAATTTTTTCTTCTTTAAATTTTGGCATAGAAAAGGGCAAATTATTGGAAATTTCATTATTGTTATATTATTTCGTGTAAGCAGACCAAGAGAAACAAAGCTTGTTTTGCAAGCTATGCTTAAATTTTGTTTAATCAAGTTAGATCAATATTTGAAATATTATCAAGCACACATGAAATGATATAAAATTTTACAAATTATTTTTGAAAATGTGACCCCAAATAAGATGATATTCAAATTAGCCTGTAAATAGCTAAGTTACTTCATAAGCTAACATTTGATGCAAAAATGTTAATGATTTCATATATTTTGCTAAACACTGCACATAAAAATAATTGTGCATAATAAATTATCAGATTTATATGAAAATTTATGAAATTGTTTGTAAACCTATTTTAGGGCCCATAAATTGCCCAAAAAGCTTAAGTGGGCATCATTGGGAATCAATGTCCCTGAAAGGATGAATATGCATTATAAAACATCAAAATTTACTTGGGTATCAAATTTCGAGAGACATATTAAACACTTTTTCCAACTTATTTACTTGATATAAAATATTCACTTTACATATCAAGCACTGGTCAAATATTTTTTTCTGAGCTGTATGTGAACAGTATCTTATGTTGGATTGAAGTAAGCAAAATATAAATTTACATGACACACTGCATTCATTGTTATAGTTCTTGGTAACATAGAATGAACAAAGGGCATTAGCGAAAACTATATACATAAATAGTATCTTTGAAAATTGAGAGAGAGTTGGAAAGAGAAATAAATGACTGGTTTGCACTGTACATATGAAATTGAACTACGCAAAATTGAAGCAGGCCTTTGTTTGTTTTATGCCATGGTAATTCATCAGGAAGAAATGTCTTTTTTGTACACTCTTAAAAATGCGGGGTCGCATATTGCGTGGTCGAATTTATTCGACCACGTTTCGGGGTTGTTTTCGATCAATAATGCTCCCGCTGCATTAAAATGACCAGTTTTTGCGTGGTCAAAATGACCACGCAAAAACTGGTCATTTTATGACCACGCAAAAACTGGTCATTTTAATGCACTCTAAAAAAGGACTGGTCAAAAAATGTACCAATGCGATTGGTCAACACCATATGGGTTATTTCCAAAAATATGTTGGTCACAATGTTCCAATTTCACTGGTTAATCACTAACCATTTGAAATATTGCTTATTCATCAGCAAAGTATTGGTCCGACTTCTACTTGGTTAAAAGTTGGGCCATTGTCATGAATATTCATGATGTATCCTGAATACCCATGAGCAACCGTAAACAACCAGAATTTATATATATAAATGACACTTGATTTTTAAGTTTTTATGCAATGATTGCACTTTGAAATGTGATGAAAAATGTATGTATACTAATTATTATGTTGTACATATTCAAACATGTAATTAGGTTTAAGATCTAAAAATCTACATTAGAAAATTAAATTAAAATCTTTAACCACTTTTAGCAAGCACTGCAATACAGTCCCTATATAATAAAGTAAAGGTTTTCCGGATAATAGGTATAGGATAGGATGTAGGACTATAATAGGAGTAGGGTTAAAGTAGGATGATAGGTGTATGATATGCTATACGATAGGAGAGGATAGGTTATAGGTCATAGTGAGCAAAATATACAAAATATGTTATATGTTATGTTATGATATTACTTGACATTAGCTTCTTTTTTTTAATCTTTGAAACGTGGATGGTATCAACCCCGTCCGACGGGAAATGACCACGTTGCGTGGTCGGAAGAAATGACCCCGTACGTTTTGACGGGGTTATAAGGTAATGATCATTAGTATGCGGGGTCAAATTATGCGGGGTCAAGTTATGCAGAAATGACCACGCAATCGTGGTTAAATTTTGACCACATTCGGGGTCGAAATGTAACCACGCTATGTGGTTACTTTGGGTGACCCCGCACGGGGTTTGTGCATAGTTGATCCCGCATGCGGGGTCATTTGTAACCCCGTTTGGGGTTATTTTTGACCACGCATTTTTAAGAGTGTAGCAGTTGTTGTTTTGTATGAAGGCATTACATATTTACAATAATATCAGTAGAAAGTAGTTTTAGGAAGATGGGTGCCAAATTGCTCCAACTTTGAGCTTGTTTTTTATTTTAACACTTGAAACATGAAAGTTACTACACTCTGTTCATTTTCACAAGAGTGTATTTATTGCAATCCACACTGGCTTGTGGTAGGAAAAATATGACTCCAATGTGCCATATTGGATGTTATCTTCAGTCAGTGATGTGTATATATGATCTATTGTTGTCATACCATTAGTAGTAGGTTCTTTGAGTTGTAGGCAGTCAAATTTAGCCATGTGTGTCTGTAGCCTTCTATATGATGATGATGAAGGGTGAGCATCAATATTGAAGTCACCCACTATCACAGTTTTTTTAAGAGGTGAGAGATAGTCCTTCTAATTTGTGAGAGCGATCCGTATTTTTTTCATATGTTCCTTTGGCCGACAGTACATGCAGATGACTTGAAGGTTTACAGGACTGGATATGGAGGCTAAAGTCGCTTCCACATTATTCACGTTTATTGATTTACATGAACATGCGATGTTCTTCCTGTAATATACAATGCTTCCGTATGCTGTTTTTGTGAGGAAAAATCATTCCGATGGAAGAGGAAATCAGAAAGCTGTACATCACTATCTGGATCAGATGAACAGAGTCTTGTTTCAACAAAGAGATTCATATCTGATTCATTGAAGTTCATGTCAGCTTGTACATCCTTGGCTTGTAGATGAAGACTTTGTACATTGTGAAAGCATATCTTAAACAAACTTCTGTCTAGGTTGTAAAGAGGGGTAAATGAAAGCTGAAGTTTGGCTTGTGTACGAACGAAGGCGCTTCATTTCTTCTTGAACTTATTTGGAGACGTGAATCTTGTCAGCATGAACATCATTTAGTACAAAAACATTGTCCAAATTTGTGACTCTACTGAAGGCTACATAGTGAAGATGTTGTCTCCGTTTACTTGGCAATTCTATGACAGCACTATTCATGGAATCTCCTTGATATCTGTGGACAGTTTTTGCAACTGCTAATTGAATTGGGAATTGCCGACGAAGGACTTTGGCATTCTTATACTTTCCAACTGGAAATTCTCTGGTAATAGTAAATATAGGTGTCCACGTTTTTCTATACGTCCTTTATAAAGATGTTGAGACTCTCCTCGAAGTTTCATTCCCATTTGGCTGTCATCAAATTCTACCCAAATTATTGAGGGTATTGTCTTCCCTTCTGCATAATGGAAATGTTTGGTGACACATCCTGCACCATTGAATAAGCCATCAGCTGTATCTACATTTGCTGTCATCTCATTCTGAAGACCAACAGCAGTTCTGACAAATTTACCTAATCCCATGGCTTGTCCTGGAAACACTGGAGCCTTTTCCAATATTTTTTCTTTGATGCTATTTGGAACATTTCCAATTACAATGTCTGCTGCCTCAACTGCAACTTTTTCAGTTGTCGCTGTGTCATAAGCATGATCATTGTGTTCCTGGACTCCTTTATTGAAATACTTTATGTGTGTTGACTGAGGTGGGTAGTGTAAATCTGTTGAAGGAACAATTCTGGAACTGAGCAGGGTAATATCCTCTTCTGTTTGAAGACCTTCTCTCATACGATTCAAGAGCTGTGCAAATGACCGGTCATCTCGCTGCCTCATGATGTCTGTTAATTCAAATAGTTTGAAATTGTCAATCCAAACATTAGGAGCTAAAGCATAGTAATCAACCGATGATGTTTGAAACACCCACTTGACTGTCCATAACTGGTTGTAGCTGAAAGAGATCCCCAACACACAGTACATGAACACCTCCAAATGGAGTCTTGGTGCCTATAATTTCTTGAAGTCGCAAATTGATGAACTGGAACATGCTAGTACCACACATAGAGATCTCATCTATGCAGAGAAATTTCAAATAACGGAACTTACATCTGAAACTGTTCAGTGTTTCATGATTCAAATTCTTGTAATTGAATGACTGTTGGCTGGTATGTTGAATGTGGAATGAAGTGTACTTCCTTTTATCAAATATGCTGCCTTTCCTGTAGGAGCTGCTACAAGAACACGTACTGATTCTGGATTTTCTCCTTCTGCTGTGTTGTAATACTTGACGAGCGCTTGATACAGTGAATTCAGGACACGGGTTTTGCCGACACCTGCTCCACCACTCATGAATATGAATTGCTGTTCAGTTGAAAGTTTAGCAGTATGAAGAACATGATAAAAAATTTCTCTCTGCTTGGTGTTAAGGGATCTGACTAATGCTCTGAATTCGTCATCAGAAAGTCGGTTTCGGAGTGTCTCCTGGATTGTATCACAGCTTGGTATTCCAAGATCCTGCCCCAAATCATAGTGTTTATATAGATCCTCTTTGTCAGAATCATTGTATGTTTTTCTTGTGGATCAAGATGGATAGTGCATGGTGCAAGGTCATCCCATGCGGTTTAATTTTCATTGTCTGTTTTCGATAATTGCTCTTCTGCATCATCTAAGTCTTGTGCCTTTTTTTCGTACTCTGCTTTCTTTTTGTCTACGTGTTGCTGAACTTGTATGTATCTATCTTGATATGATTCACATTTACCAATTATTTCACCCTCTATCCTCCATGGAAAAAACAGCATCAACACTTCCCGATAATAATTTTGTGGATCTTCTTTTACAGAATACCTTCTGTACCGTATACATTTTGCTTGTTTGCGCTTCCTAACATATGTTCCATCCATGAGTTTGACTCTGTGCAGTTTTCATCATCTACACAAGTTTGTACATCATCATCTATGTTTGGTTCATAGTCAATTTCTGGAAGTTCTTTTTGTGGTCTTTTAGTTTTCCTCTTTTGTTTATCATTTCTCTTGACGTAATCAAATGAGGATTCAAAGTCTGCAAGGCACATATTTTCTAAGTTCTTTGGTCTGAGAGTATACCGTAAGATATTATTGCCACATTTGATGTGTTCAGAATCATCAGGTAATCTTTCCAATTCTTCAGCACTCTTCACGATGAATGGTCGTTCATCTAATGGGGCTGTGTTTATGAAACTAAATCCTCTACTTGATCTTCGAAAAGGAAGCTGCAAGGCTAGATATACTGCTTCTTGAGCACAAATTTCAACATGCCTCAAAAACTTGTTACCAATGCTCCTAACTTGATATCTTATGGAAGACTTGTGATTCTTTGCCTCTTGACAAGCACTACGTAACAACTCACTCATGCCTTTTTGTGCTTTACTGACATATCCAATGACATACATGGCACATGAGTAAGCACTGGTGATATACAGTGTATATCAATGTTTGCTTGCCACGCTTGCAGTACATGTTGATTGATTTACTCTTACTGCATTTGGACTTCGTTTGAGGAAAACTTTGTCATCTTTTATGCTGGATCTCAAGGCCATTATATAGCATTTTTCTGTCAACTTAACAGCATGGAGAAATTCATCAAATGTTAAATCCATTCCTTGACTGTTTTCCTGTAGAAATGTAGCAACTCTGTTCCAATTTTCCTTATGCATTCTAAGTTCATGTGGCAAGACTTCATCTACTGTGAGTGGTTTCAAGAGACGAGTTGTGCGCATAGTAGGCTTTGGAAAATTGATCCTACATGATGTGGTTTTCTTTCTTTTACAGGTGTGACTATGTCGATGAGTTTGCAGTTTAACCAAATCACCTAAATTTTCGGTTTGTTCAGTGGAAATATATTTGTCAATAAATGCTTCTACCTCTGACACAGGATTTTGGTTATAAATAGGAGCATCTTCAACCCACAGGATACCATGAATGTGTGGACTCCCACGCTGCTGCATTTCGACGCGAAAAAAATAATCACGTATTTTTCCAAGTGGTGCTGAAGGGCTCTTTAGAAAGAGACGAAAAAAGGCCTGAACTCTGTGATCAAACGAGCGGGAAGTAGTTATAGGATCTGAGCGTATGAGTCTGAATTTTGTTTCCCAAGTCATTGCCTTTACTTCTTCCTCTGTGTAGTGCACATTGTCTATAAGATATCCAAGAGATATAAGTAATTCTCTCCATCAGTCTCGGCAGCTGAGAGGGTAATGAACCATGTTGGTAGTCCAAGCTGACAGACCATAGCAAAAAGGTCACGTTTAGCAGTTTCCCAGTATGGTGGTGATGCACGCAAGGTCCGGAATATCTTATAACCTTCATCAAATGTGACAAGTTTCTCAATATTTGATGAATCTTTTAGGTCACCAGCTGTCAGTCTCATCCCTTTAGTCTTTTTCCTTTTTAATAATAACCACACTCTGTCCTGAATTTCCTTGTTCTGTAATTTCTTAGCTTTGAAGAAAATATTATTAATGTTCCTTGCTGCCCTTCGGTCATATCCCCTAAGTTCACATTTAACTATGTCACTATATTTCATATTAATATGCCTTTCTGTGTTTGTTTGTCTCTTTTCTCCACAGTATGTTGATGGGAAAGCTAGCTCTTCTAAGTGTGGAGTGGCGAGACTGATGGGCTGAAAAACATTGACTGGTATCAGTGTCTATAATTATCTTCTTGCATCATTGTATCTAAAATACCAGCTGGACCATATGTGCTTTCTAGAGTTTCATCTGTTTCACTCCACTCATCATCTAAATGTGGTGTTTTGTCATGTCTCAAGTGCTCTTCATGATGAACCTGACTTCTTGTACTTGTTGCACTGTTACAACTTTGTTCTTCATCCACTTGGTCTTGTTTGTGGGAATTTTCATCAGCAATTATTGCTGACCAATCACTTTTTCTCATGTTAGGAATATGTTGTGTCAGCCATTCAGTATCTATTCCATTCAGTACATATTATTTATAAAGTGGCTTCTTCAGGAGATATTTTGTTGCTGCCAGACATTTGTTTGGTCTAATATTTTGGTACATGACATGTGATTTGTATCTGAGTCGTCTTTTGAGTTTAACAGGAACAGTTCCTGAATCATCCAAACGTCTTGGTAAAGAGGTTACACAAGTCAAATTGTTGGCTGGTACATTCACAACATTGCCTGTTAGCCCAAACTGTCCACCTCTTGGAAGTTCTCTTATCTGCATAAATGGATTTATCGGGGAAACAAGCCTTTCTTCCAATGAATTTAGGTCAAGTTCCTGGGGTTTACCAGGAAATGGTGGCAAATTCATTGTAGACAAAGACGGAAGTTTTTTCTGTTTAATATGTGATGCACATGTGATACACATCCACTCCTTATTGCAATGGCTCATTTTCCTGTTAAAGCACTGTTTGTGAAGCTTCTCATCATTGATATGCACTGTATCAGCAGGAATCACTGACTCTTTGAACCAAAGTTGTGAGCAACAGGTACAAACATAATTGCATCCAGTTTGGATAGCTTCTGTGAATGTCTGTATAGCCATGTCAATATTTCCGAGTTTGTTCTTTAGGTACTCTTCTCTCTTATGCTTTTTCTTGATATTCTCTTGAGCTCGAAAGTCACAGTGTCTTCTCTTTCTTCTTCTATCACGTTGTTCTACATGTCTTTCTTTATCTCTAAAGTGAGAGTCTAACCTTTTGCTCCTTTTTCGTTTTATATCTGACAACCTCTCTTTACCTCTGAATTTAGGATCATTCCTGATTACTTTCTTGGTCACTCTTTCACTTTGTCTATATTCTGGATCATTTCTCTTTTCCCTTTTACTTTTCACCTCAGACTGCCTCTCTTGATCTCTAAAGTCTGGATGTGATCTCTTGAGTGATTTTCTTGTTAATTCTGACTGCCTCTCTTTACCTCTGAATTTAGGATCATTCCTGATTACTTTCTTGGTCACTCTTTCACTTTGTCTATATTCTTGATCGTTTCTCTTTTTCCTTTTACTTTTCACCTCTGACTGTCTCTCTTGATCTCTAAAGTCTGGATGTGATCTCTTGAGTGATTTTCTTGTTAAGTCTGACTGCCTCTCTTTACCTCTGAATTAAGGATCATTCCTTATTACTTTCTTGGTCACTCTTTCACTTTGTCTGTATTCTGGATCATTTCTCTTTTTCCTTTTACTTTTCACCTCTGACTGTCTCTCTTGATCTCTAAAGTCTGGATGTGATCTCTTGAGTGATTTTCTTGTTAAGTCTGACTGCCTCTCTTTACCTCTGAATTTAGGATCATTCCTAATTACTTTCTTGGTCACTCTTTCATTTTGTCTATATTCTGGATCATTTCTCTTTTTCCTTTTACTTTTCACCTCTGACTGTCTCTCTTGATCTCTAAAGTCTGGATGGGATCTCTTGAGTGATTTTCTTGTTAAGTCTGACTGCCCCTCTTTACCTCTGAATTAAGGATCATTCCTTATTACTTTCTTGGTCACTCTTTCACTTTGTCTATATTCTGGATCATTTCTCTTTTTCCTTTTACTTTTCACCTCTGACTGTCTCTCTTGATCTCTAAAGTCTGGATGTGATCTCTTGAGTGATTTTTTTGTTAAATCTGACTGCCTCTCTTTACCTCTGAATTCATGATCTTTACGTTTTTCTGACTTTCTTTGTCGGTCCCTCTCCTGTTCCGTCAGCCTCATTAAAGGATCAGTTCTGCTCTTTTGCTTTCTCTGAGCTGATGCTGTCAAATAAACGCTGTTTTTGACACCTTGTCTCATATCTGTGCTAAAGCTTCTTTGTACGTGAATGTTTATTGCTGAAGGGGAAACTGCTGAAGGAAACTGCAATACCTGCTTTTGAGCAAGGCAATATTTCAGATGTGTCCGCATCTTGGATACAGCAAATGTCTGACTCTCTGGTCTTGTTCCAAGGAAACAACTAAATGCAAATGCCTCAGCAAATGCTCCACATGCTGGATCAGTTGTGTGCTGTTGGACAATAGGATACTCTGTGCACTCTACAAGTTCTCCATACAATAACTCTAACTGAGCATTCAATTGTTGTATCCTGTTTACTTGCCTAATTAGGCATACAACTATTTGATGAACAGATAAGTTTTTAACATGGATTTGAATCTTTCAGTTGAGTCTGCTTGTTTTATGCATTGAGGTAGATTGTTCCAGAGCTGAGGGGATGCTGAATGAAAAGATCGAGAACCGTAAGACTGGGTATTGGTGGGAGGAACTTTTAAGAGTGATTTCTTGCTTGAGCGCAAATTGCGAGAAGGCGAGTATTCTGTTATTAACTGTTGAAGATAGGCCGGAGCCGAGTTTCTCAAACATTTGAAGGTAAGCAAGAGGATCTTAAAGTTTATTCGTTCCCGGACTCTTAGCATATGAAGCTCCCTCAGCAGTGGGGTAACGGACTCACGTGAACGACGCTTAGCGATAAGCCTAGCAGCTGAATTTTGTACTCTCTGCAGTTTGTTGATTTGTGCATCCGGAAGACCATACAGAAGACTGTTGCAAAAGTCAATGCGAGACATAACAAGTGCCTGAACGAGTCTCTGGGTCGTCTCTTTTGTAAGAAATTGCCGGATGCTGCCAATTTTATGCAGAGCATACGAGGCTGATCTGCAAACATTATTCACGTGAGTCCTCAAAGATAGATTAATGTCAAATATGACACCCAGGTTTCTAGCACCTATAGAACATTGTACAGGAGTATCGTCCAAAGAAATAGCACTAATCGAACTACTAGTCCTGTGTCTGCTTACAAAGTGTAGACATTCTGTTTTACTTTCATTCAACTTTAAACCATTCTGTATTGACCAACTCTTAATATCTAAGAAACATGCACTGAGTCTTTGTAGAGCAGGAGATTGGTCTTCTTTTCTCAATACAAGGTAAATTTGAGTGTCATCAGCATAAGTCATACACTTTATGTCATGGTGTTTGATGACATCCTCTAATGGAGATGAGAAGAGTGTAAATGCTAACGGGCCGATCACAGACCCTTGAGGTACTCCGAAGCTAGAAGAGCTGACCCGTTACTCATAATCAGTAACAACAACAGACTGGGTTCTGTTAGTGACATAGGAACGAAACCACTCCAGGGCAGAGTCTTTAAGTCCAAATCTATCATGCAAACGGCTCAGAAGAGCATCATGGCTCACGGTGTCAAAGGCCGCAGAATAATAATAATAATACCTGGCATTTATAAAGCGCCTTTAGCAAGTACTGGCTCAAAGCGCTATATATCGATATATATTATTACCCCGGTCACTGGATTCTGGCACGCCCGCACACAGTGTATGCACATTCTCCACTCCCTGGGGAGCATTCCAGCCAGTCGCCTGTTAAGCGCACACGTGCTAAGCAAAGGACATTACCCTTTCGCCATCCTACCGGGTACCCATTTAACACCTGGGTGGAGAGTGGCAAATGTAGATTAACGTCTTGCCAAAGGACGCTAGTGCTGCGGTGGGATTCGAACCCCGGACCTCGTGGTTCACAGTCCGGGGACTTATCCACTGATCCACAACACCTCTACAAATAATCCAACAGCAACAGAATCGCTTCATCGCCTTTGTCCAGAGAGAGAAGAATATCGTTTGAGACTTTTAACAGGGCAGTTTCGCAACTATGATGGGGTCGGTATCCTGACTGCATCTCAGAATATAGATTGTGCTCAGATAAGTATTCCTGAATTTGTTTTAACACAAGTCTCTCTACAATCTTTCCAAGGAACTGAAGATTAGAGACCGGTCTATAGCTCTTTAGGTCATCAGGACTCAGCTTCGGTGACTTCAAGAGTGGAGTTACATGAGCATTCTTGAGAGAATCAGGGAAATGGCCATCAATGAGGGAAGCATTGACAATGGATGTAATAACAGGAGTTAACTCATTGATGCAGTTCTTAAGTAGCCAAGTAGGGATTGGATCGAGTCGACAGGAAGTTGATCGAGACTCTTTGATAACTCTCTGAACTTGGCCCTGCGATACAGGAGAGAAAGCATTAAAACGTTGCCAAGTGCTTCGAAAACTGATGTGAGCAAGATTGTTAGGGGGAAGATTCTCAAGAGACCTCTCCAACTGTCTTACCATCTGCTTACTCTTGCGAAGATCATCAGTAAACCATGGTGAGTGCGGCCTGGCAGTTACACATCTAGTAATCAAAGGGGCATGCTTATCCAGAAGAGCTTGGAGTACCCTGTTATATTGAAGGACCCGCTGGTCAAGATCAGAGGCAGGTGACTTATAAAGTTCAGACTCAAGAATATCCTCACGGAAAACTTGGATGTCAATATCCTTCAGTTTGCGAAAACTAATGTCAATCTTCATTGGATCTGGCTTCTTGATGTTAAGATGGCAGCTGACGGATGAGTGGTCAGAAGGAAGCAAATGTGACGAATGAACATTAGAAATCACATCGTCAGACGCTCTGGTAAGAATTAAGTCCTGTTACATTATCACATACATGACCTTTCTTTCTTTGAAATGAACCGAATTGCTTTTTACAATTTCTACAAAATGAACAAGAATGACTTTTAAGTCTGACTTCAGAGCAATATGTTTTCTTGCAATACTGACATGAAAAGGAACCTGCACAGGAATGTGACTGCAACAACTGTTTCCTAGTAAACTGTTTCCCACATTTGTCGCAAATGTTACATGAATGTTTCTGGAGGTTCGCTCTCAACTGGAATGATTTTCCACATCTGTTGCATGTATAGGCCATGTTGCCATAAAATAAATGGGCTCCATTGTTGCATAAGAGGTAGTGCCTGCCTGTAAAACCTATGACACTGAAACAAACAAATAAGCATAACTCTTCCAGCTAAGCTTTCATATATGACCTCAAATGACATTTGACCTTACCATGTCACCTCTGATGGCAACATAACATGCAGGTGCCCCAAGTGCATCTACAACCCAAGTTTGGTTGAAAAAGCAGTGATGGTTGTCAAAGAAGAGTCTTTCACGTAAACTATAACAATTGACCTGAAATGACCTTTGACCTTACCATGTGAGCTCGAAGGTACCAAAACATGAATGTACTCCAAGTGCATCTATCACCCAAGTTAGGTTGTAATCCAAGCAAGTGATATGAAGTTATTTGTCACAAGAGAGTCTTGCAGGTAAACTATAATGTTTGACCTGAAATGACCTTTGACCTTACCATGTGACCTCTGATGGCAGCATAACATGCAGGTCCCCTTAGTGCATCTACAACCCAAGTTTGGTTAAAAAGTGAGTGATGGTTGCAAAGTTATCTGTCATAAGAGAGTCTTGCAGGTAAACTTTAACGTATGACCTTTGACCTTATCATGTGACCTCCAACGGCACCATAACATGCAGGTCCCCTTAGTGCATCTACAACCCAACTTTGGTTGAAAAGTCGAGCGACGGTTGCAAAAGTTATCTGTCATAAGAGAGTCTTGCAGGTAAACTTTAACGTATGACCTCAAATGACCTTTGACCTTATCATGTGACCTCCAACGGCACCATAACATGCAGGTCCCCTTAGTGCATCTACAACCCAAGTTTGGTTGAAAAGTGAGTGACGGTTGCAAAGTTATCTGTCATAAGAGAGTCTTGCAGGTAAACTTTAACGTTTGACCTGAAATGACCTTTGACCTTATCATGTGACCTCCACCGGCACCATAACATGCAGGTCCCCTTAGTGCATCTACAACCCAAGTTTGGTTGAAAAGTGAGTGACGGTTGCAAAGTTATCTGTCATAAGAGAGTCTTGCAGGTAAACTTTAACGTTTGACCTGAAATGACCTTTGACCTTATCATGTGACCTCCAACGGCACCATAACATGCAGGTCCCCTCAGTGCATCTACAACCCAAGTTTGGTTGAAAAGTGAGTGACGGTTGCAAAGTTATCTGGCATAAGAGAGTCTTGCAGGTAAACTTGAACGTATGACCTCAAATGACCTTTGACCCTATCATGTGACCTCCAACGGCACCATAACATGCAGGTCCCCTTAGTGCATCTACAACCCAAGTTTGGTTGAAAAGTGAGTGACGGTTGCAAAGTTATCTGTCATAAGAGAGTCTTGCGGGTAAACTTTAACGTATGACCTCAAATGACCTTTGACCTTATCATGTGACCTCCAACGGCACCATAACATGCAGGTCCCCTCAGTGCATCTACAACCCAAGTTTGGTTGAAAAGTGAGTGACTGTTGCAAAGTTATCTGTCATAAGAGAGTCTTGCAGGTAAACTTTAACGTTTGTGACGGACGGACGACATTTGGATCCTTAGTCTCGCCTTCACCTCCGGTGGGCGAGACAAAAATCACTATTCTGATGTCACTTTGGAGAATTTTTTTCCGCCTTATATAAAATGATTCTTTTGGGGGGATGGGGGGGGGGGGGGATGTTCGAACCCTATGAACCCCCCCCCCCCCACTCCCCCAGCCTCGTTACAGGCCTGCCGTGGATACTACAAACGAATTTGAATAATTCACTGAATGACGCTTTGAAGAAAAAAAAATCGATTGCAACATGGCATAACGTACAAAATTCGAAAATGAATGGTGAAAGACTACATTGATTAATTATAGATTTGCCAGATTAGGAAGTTACGGGAAAAAATCAAAATCAAATTGTGACAGCCCGAAATCTCATAACATGATAATTAATATTTCTAATAATTTAGTCTTAGATAAAACCATTTACATGTAACTTGTTATAATCTATACTGGACAGTTTCTAAGCAGTAATTTTCTTGTACACTCCATTGGGTCACTTCCATTGTCCAGTAGAAAGGTCTTAGTCATCTCTAAAGAATGTTGTGGTTACCACCCACAGGGTGGAGGCAGGGAACAATACTGCCCACCCGAATGAGGAAGGGTGAAAACCATCCATTCTACCTCATTACTATCTTCGAGACAACATCTATAGAGAAGGGAACTCGACCAAACCTTGACTTTTTCATGACAAATTCCATCCAATAGGGGTAAGTTTGATTTTATTACACCATTTCATATATTGCCAAATATATACTGTATCTGAATTAATTGTGATTTGTGAAAGTAAGAATATCTTTTCTTGATGATTTTGAATATATGTCGAGAATAACTTTGTATTTTCCTTGAGTTATATATTCATTTTATTGTGTTCGTAGCTTTAAAGGTATTTCATATTTCTTGTCATAAGGATGGAATTACGTTAGAAATTGCTATTTGTGCTGGATTCGATATGATTTGTCGTAGGAGACAAATGTTTAGAAGTATTTTATTGAACATGATTTGCATGGATACTTGTTATATTTCCCCTATGAGATTTGCATAGTTCCATTGATTTATATAATCCAATCATGCTTCGTAAACGTCCGCTTATATCTCGTTGAGGAGATGTATTATTGTTTGTTATATTGAACATTGCCATTTTATCAGTATTAATTTGTACAATCTGTGCGTAACTGTTGGAATGTTATATGTTGGATAATTTCGGTTTTCTTTGTTGAGCATTTATTTAGGATTTTATTCAAAATGATATTGCTTGAGAGGATTTGACTAATTTGTATATTTCATTTTTCAGTATTATGCTGTACTATGTATCATTTTTGTAGAGTAAGTTTATTACTAACTCTGTAAAGTAAGATTAATTGCTAGGCGATATATTCTTAGGATTATATTGAGTAGTGAGAGTAAACCTGTCCCTAGTATAAGCTGTGTGCTGACCAGGAGGGATCATTCATAGAAACTATATAGTAGAGTGCTGAAGTGTTGTATCACATGCCCACCAGTGCTGTACATGTAGTTCTGTGTAGCTTTACGGTCAATGTTTACACAAGGGATGATGGTCACTCTGGGAATGTAGTTACCGGTACATTGTTCAAGGCCTAGCCTTGTTCACACTAAAACAACTCATTAACAGGGAGTAATTGTACATCAGGAGTACAAAGGTCTGTTCATACTATAGATTTAATCCGGTTTAAGTTTAGTCTGGTTTAACTTTAGTCTGGTTTTATTTTGATCTTCAATTTGTATCTCAGGTGAAGTTTATCATGTTTATAGTCAATCACTCTTTCATTATTCAATTAGTTATTGTTATTTTATGTTTATGTACGAAACTTTTGTTGACAATTATTATCATATTTTACTGTTTCATTGTAAGCGTTTAAGCGTTAAGTTGAGTTTAGTATTACGTTCACTCGTTCATACATGTATATACATATATTGAGGTTAGCTTAAGTTTTTATATATAAATTCTTCGATGCATTCTTTGTTTCTCCCTTACTCTTTACCTCTACCCTATTCTTTTATTTGTTTATATAACGCCATATTTTGCTGTGCGATAACGTAAGGGTTAAGTGGATTGGAAACATGTAATGTGATAATAGTAGAGTCGAGCTATCAGCTTACTACTTTTATTAATGATTGTTTGTACAATGAAACTCTCTATGAATATGACAATTTATGATTCTTTATTTTCTATTGTACTTTCAGGGTTTTTCTCTTCGTCTTGTAATCCATTACTTGATAACGAGAATTAAAGTATGACATCAAAAGAACCTGGACCGCAACTCTGAGTCTTTATTCATCTCACTTTTGTGCGTCACAAAATGTATTAAAATAGACGGAAAGATATTTTATCACGTTATTCCCTCGCTTCTTCTTCTTTTTTTTTTTTTTTTTTAAAGCGGACCTCTGCTCGCCAACGAGTGGGGGGGGGGGGGGGGGGTTTCCCCTAGTTACAGGCCTGAAATTCCAGTTCACATAATCAAGGCAAAATTCAGTGTAGAAGATTAATGAATCTGACTTGGCTGTAAAAGATTTTTAGAAATCAAATAACGGAGGAGAAGGGGGGGGGGGGCACCGGTGTAACTTGAAGGATTCAATCTGAATTATCCCTTTGTTATCATTTCCCTCTTTTTTTGCTAATCTATTTTTCAATATTCGATTCGGGGGGATGTGACCCCAGCCATGCAGGCTATGCCCGTGATTCTGTGTTACTTATTTTGGTCAGCGTATAATGTGGCCTGCTTATTGCACTGATTTCCCTCCTATGAAGGACAGTTTAAGGTCATTGAAAGCAGGGGCGTAGACAGCGGAGGGGGGGGGGGATGCATCCCCCCAGAATTTCAGGTGGGGGGATGGTGTGTACAATCATCCCCCCAGGTTTTATGATAGAAAAGTAAAAAAAATTTAATGATATATTGTACATAAATATGAATATGTATTCATGATTATGTTTATGGTGATGATGATGATTCTTCTTCTTCTTATTATTATTATTATTATCATTATTGTTGTGGTTTAGAAAATATAAGATCCAATATTATAATTCAGTTAATTAGTCTCCTATATATATTTTTTCTTTATAGGCCATTCAGGATAACATTTTAACATCATTATGTCATTGGAAAGTATAATAAATAGGATTTTAACTATATTAAACACAATGGGTGATTTCACGCTCGGTGTTGGTGTTTGGTGTTGGTGTTTAGAGCGAAAATTATCCTAAAATCGAGCTCAAACACCGCTATTCAGATTAAGGAGCCGATACCGATATCCTAACAAAGCGCATCGATAGCTTAACACTGGTAATGGCGTCAACACCGTTTTTAACGAAGGGAAAAAATTGTTTAAAACTATTTAATTATTAGTCTAGAATATCCTTAAATTACACGAGTAGTCCGGCAATTCTAAAATAAATAATTATTTGATCTAGAGTGTGGTAAGAAACTTCACAGAAATGGATGGTCTTGACAGGAACAGTAAGTTTAGATATGATTTCTCTTGAATTTCTCACTTGCAGCAGAAAATGCTGCGGTAGCTAATGCAGCTAGACGCCGGATCGGACGGCGTAGCGCGTACAGGGCAAACAGCCAAATTTCAGGCCTTGGCACAGATTAGCCGTGAAGATTCATGGCTTTTGTATTGTAAATGTTGATTTAGATCTCATCCTGATAAATGATATGGATTCTCTGGGTCTTTAACTACGGAATATCTAACGTCATTTTTATTAAATCTATCTTAAAAAGAAAATTAGGTCGGAATTTTTATTCACTCCTTCAAACCCATTAAAAAGCAAAAGTAGTTCCTTTCTGTGTGCTCTAGATCGAACGTTAGACCAAATGCTGGCCTAGATCTAATATCAGGCCTATATGAACATAATACCTCTTAACGCCTATGAAATTACACTTCGAATAGCGCCTACTGTCTTTATTTCTCATGACTAATCAGCAAAATTTCCCATAGCTAGAAACACCAACACCAACACCGACCGTGAAATCGGTATTTCTTAATCCCTAGGGGTATAGTGTTAGTGAATTGGAATTTGTACATGAAATTAAACACCGACGGCCGAGCTCGGTTCAGTAGACGATTATTAACAAAAAACAAACACCGGCAACCGGAACTACGTCAAAAAAATCAGAGGTCAACACCTAACACCGACTGATTTTTTTTCATTTCATAGTCGGAGTTAGATCACGATTTCGGGCAAAATAGACACTAACACCAAACACCAACACCGAGCGTGAAATCACCCAATGAATGTTTCTTATAAACAGGGGCGTAGATAGGGGGATGGGGTATGCATCCCCCAACTTTTCAGGACGGTGTGTACAAACCCCCCCCCCCCCCCAGGGTTCACCCCCACAAAAAAAAATGGTGGAAAATATACATTTCTATTGTATGTTGATATAACTTGAAATATTATATTTATTAATATTATTCTTTATTTCAATATAGATGTTATTTGTTTATGTACAATATTGTAGATTTATATGCAGTTATTAATATTTATCTACAATTCTGTCGTTGATTCTGATTTTTCCCGATATATTTTTACACTACTATAGAAAGTGAAAACCATCTATTTCAAATTATCTGATTATATAACATGGATGTTAATTGATCTGGGAGGGATATATGAAGGTATATATTTTTAAAAATGAAGTGGGGGATAGCCTCTGTTACCACCCCAATATATTTTGAGGTGCTTTTTGTAAAAACCATAATACAGAAAAATTATTTAGATTAAAAGTACATGTAATTTTTCTCGATGTAGAGGGTTCAGTCGGTAACTTTCCTTTATAATGCAATTTTGCCACACCCATGTTATTAGTAATACTAACAATTTTCAAAATTGAAATGAAAATATAGGCACAGGAATCGAATGTGGTGGGGAAAGAAGGAATACATCACCCCCAGTATCGAGGATGATGACTTGTGTCATACATAGAAGAATGCTGAAATGACAATCATAAATAACATGTAGACCCGGTCAGAAGCACCGCTCCGGGGGTTGCATGTGGGCACAGTGCCCCTACTTTTCCCTTTAACTTCAGATAAGTACCCCCATTTTTCTTTCGAATAAGTTCACGTTCGATATTCTTATAAGTGCCCATTTTGATAATTACACTTCATCCCTCACCTCATCTTTCATAAATGCTCCTATTTCAACAAGAGCATTTATCCCTTTTGTCCCTTTTAATGTAACAAGTCATTTTCTTCTTTGTAATACATAGGCACTGATTTAATTTTTCTACTTTATAAGAACATTTTGCCGTTCTGATAACTGCCTGATCTACCTTTTCTACACATTCATTTATTTCCCCCATTTTCCCCTTTCCCCCATGATAAGTACCACGTTTCCCTTTTCCATAACATGTGCTCCTAATCCAAAGTGACTCAGAGCCAATATGCCCAAATGCTCACTCGCTAGGATGGCTCGTATAAAAGTATAGCTCAATAAATAAATTTTCATTGTGACATTTTGCAAATGAAACCCCATCAGAATTGTGTTTCCCAGTTTTTATATTACAATGTAATTACAATGTAATCACAAATTTTGAATATTGGAAGTTGCTCGCTCAATATTCAATTCATACTACAAAACTGCAAAGCATGATGCTAAAGTTGTATCTTGGACATGTAAAGAGAAAAAGCATACACACCCTGTGTGTGTGTGTGCGTTTGTTTAGCATTATGTCCGAGGACATTTTCGGACAGAGAACAAAGAAAAAATCATGACAACAATGGTCCTCGGAAGCCGGACAATAGTCCTCGAACGTCGAACAATGAATTTGTGCTTTATTCCGTCGACTGTCCGAGGACGAGTAACAATAGAGGAACAATAGTTGTCCTCTGAAGTAAAGCCATGTAAACGCGTGTGTGCGTGTGTGTATATATATATATATATACACACACACACACACACAAGTCAATGATGAATATAATCAATGATCAATATATATATATATATATATGCCCTTAAGGGAAATCATACCCCCACTTATGAGGACCTGTCTACGCCAATGGTCTACTTATGTCTACGTCTACTTATGACGACCTGTCTACGCCAATGGTATATGGACCGCAAATCACCCCCCCCCCCCCCCAGGTCTGAGGACCTGTCTACGACACTGATTGAAAGGCAATATAAACTAGACTCCTTGAACAAGAAAAGATTCTTATAAACATGAATGGGCTGCCTGAATGAGAAAATATCAACACCTTGTAGACAGCCTGCCAAAAGGCCTTTTATGAGGACTTTCCCCCCCCCCCCAAAAAAATAAATGAAAACATGAAAGACACCCCCTGGTTTTTGAAGTGGGGGTGGGGGGGGGGGGGTGTACAATCACCCCGGCCCGTGCAGCTTTCATGGGGAAAATGAGGAATCATTATATTCATCTACAATTCTGTCGTCGTTTTCATAAATTCGCTCAGTGGGGGGGGGGGGGGGGGGGGGGGGGGGGGGGGGGGGGGTAATGGGGGTCCAGTTTCCCTCCATAATTCTCTGACAAGCCCCCCCAAAAAAAGTTTTTGTTCCAAAGGGGGGGGGGGGCACAATCGAAAAAGGGGGCACAGTGCATATTTATCTTTGAAAAGGGGGGGGGGGGGGGGGGGGGGAGGGGCACGGGCCGGATGTGACCCCCACCTCTAAATCCGCCACTGGGTCCAATCAATTTGGCTAATCACAGTTCGTCTTTATTTCCACCATATTTTATAAGGGTCTTATACAGCCCTGGAAAATATTATTGGACCAAGCTTCTGTAATAAGGGTACTATAATATGCATACAAAATCATAAAACTGATTTTGCTTTGTATTTCATTGAATGGATAACAAATTCCAGCGATTGTTCCTTGCTTTTATGATATTTTATTTCCTTCTTCCCACAAAAATTACACTCAGTAACCATTCTTGGTCTAATAATTTTTTCCATGGCTGTATTCTGTTTGGAGCCACTGGGTGTTAACTATTTACGAATCATGGGACTTAATGCCCTTCTGGCTCCAAACAGACGATGTTATTATCTTATAATAAGGGTCTATAATGAAAGACTATTAAATTGGATCTAGAAATAAAGACTATCGCGCCAAAATAACCAAATCCGCCGCATATGACGCGGCGGATATGGTTCTCGCGGGAACGATATCTGCCGGTGTGGTGGCATATCGTGTAACGTCACCAAATACGCCGGGCGGATTATGTGAAGGTACACAATCCGCCTGGCAGATTTGGTACTCTGCTCGGCGAAAGGGCTGGCGGATTTGGTACCATTTTGCGAATATCGTTCCTTTTTAAAGTATCGTTTAATAGTCTCATGTAATAAGACCCTGAAAAAATTGATAGTCTCATAAAATCAGACCATACATAATTAGATGATAATAATAAGAAATCAGGGAAGTGTAATTATTCTTATGAAACAATACTTCAAATAGTCCCCAAGGTAGATGCTTTCAAGTAAGTTAAGGCCAAAGGAATAGAAAATGTAAAAAAAAATATCGATCTAACGTTAGATCTAACATTTTGCTTGAAAATTTTCTTCTCCCCCCCCCCCCCCCTCTTTTTTCATCGTATGCATGACGTTGGCTCGCAAGCGTTTGTAATGTATGCACATGCGCTGCATGCTGACATGATTACTAGAATAGCTAAAGTTAGAGATCTTGATCTCGCGAGCGAGCTAGCTATATTATGATGCTGACTGACAAAGACTTTTAATAGTATCAAGACAGATTACTCTCACCTACACGTGAAAAGATCATTTTTCCTTGATATTTCATGTCTTGCTCTATCTGTTTCAAGTCTGATTTTTACACGAGAAAAAGGATGGATAGTTCAAAAAAACATTTCTTGAACCTTTGTTGTCAATAAATGCCGCTATGAATCCCCGGGATCATGCCTGCTTTTTTAAAGAGTCATCTGCCATAGGGTTAACACGTGAAAACATGGATTTTAAGAATGATTATTGTTCCTCTAGAATTACCTTGAATTTAGTGTAAATGTGGCTTACATGTAATTTGAGAATCTGAAAAAGCTTAATGAAATCTCAAAAAGTGGAAGGGACCCCGCATAAATCCCCGGGAATATGCATGCTTTGGGCCTTCTATCTCCCATAGGTTAAAACCCGCAAAAAGAGGGATTTTTGAATGATTATAATTTCTCCATTATTAAATTAAAATTTTGAAAAATGTGCCATAAGCTGTGAAAATGTATAATTAAGACTCAACTAGTTCGAATAGACCCCGCATAAATCCCGGAAATATGCATGCTTTTGACCAAGAAAAGTGTCGCCTGTCATAGGTTTACACGCGAAAACAAGGCATTTTAGGATGATTATAATATATAATTCCATTTGCCTTTATTTGAAAATGTAAAAAATGGGATTTACATGAAATTTAACGCCCTGGAAAGGTATAATTAAAGACCAAGTCCACCTCAATATCAAGTTGATTTGAATAAACAGAGTAAAATTAAACAAGCAATTTCACTGAAATCGGATGCAAAATAAGAAAGTTATGGCATTTTGAAGTTTTGCGTTATTTCATGAAACAGTGATGTGCATAGCATGGGCGGTATGCAATTGAGTGAACCGATGATGTCACACATTCACTTTTGCTTCAAAAATTCCGTGTTTTTTTTTTTTTAATTGATGACCTAATGTGGGCGTGTACTGATCACGTGAGATCGACGACATCCAATGAGATCGTGCGCTAGCAGACGACCACGTAGCAGACATACGTCCGCCCGAAGGCAAGCCCAGCCTATCCGGTATTAGAAGAAATTCTAACTGAATTCAGGCCCGTAACTAGGATTTTTGCGGGGGGATTCAACATTGGAAAAGTGGACCTTTCCGAGGGAGCGAAGCGACCGAGTAGGGGTGGCGGGTGGGGGGTCAGGAGACGTGCCCCTCGAAGGGTATGGGCACGAGCGTAGTCAGAATTATGTGACAGGGGGTGGGTCAAATGTGAAGCCCGAACATATATGCTACCACTGTGTGTGATTCCAAATACTACGAGCGAGCAAAGCGATCGAGAGAAAAATAAAAATATACTTTTAAATGGCAACATTTTATATCATTAGTCACCAATAGGTGAAATGTAAAGTTATATATCCGGTCATCTTGTTGCCATATGCAGGAATCATTCATATTAATACAGTTTTTAGGAAATGAAGCGAACGGGGGGGGGGGGGGCACTTTGCTGTTCTTCTTTTATAGAAAGTAACCCTAATATCTGGGCACCATGGCGATAGGGCAGTGGCGTGCCTGAAATTGTCATAATATTGAATATTCACAGACCTCGCTGCATGCAAACTCTCTCGTTTATAAGGTGTGCGAGCGAGCGAAGCGAGCGAGGAAAAATGCACTTTACTTTGCTGTTGCTCATTTCAATATAGAAGGTGGACCTAACAAGTAGGCCTATTCGGGTACCATGGCGATATAGGGTAGCATCCTGCCTGGATATTGCAATAACATCCTCATGGAAATATTCATAGACCTGGCTGTCTGAAACTCATTTCTAAGATTTGCAAGCGAGCGAAGGAAAATGCACTTTAATTCGTTGTTGCTCATTTCAATATAGAAAGTAAGGTCATTGGCGGTTCGGGGGGGGGGGGGGCACTTCCGGCCTGTGCACCCCTCCCCCCCCCCCTTTTGGAAGAACAGTATGCATTTTTTTTTTGCTTGTCAGAGAATTATGGAGGGAAACTGAACCCCCCTCACTGACCGAATTTTGGAGGTTCGGCGAAATTTCCTTTTGTCGCCACCCCCTCCCTACTCTCATGGCACTCCGGCTGGCTAATTTTTTCCCCCTGTACCTTTGGGTCTTTCCAATATGAATATTCATGACTTGGGTCTTAGAGATGAGAGTACGCATGCGCATGACAAGTAGTACGGTTTATTCCGTCAAGACTAGTCGGCATGAATATTCATGAAAACGAACTGTAGGGATATGATTTAAAAATAAGGTGGAACTGAGTAAGAAAATCCGATACTTGTAGTCTCTTTCATGAATATTCATATTGGATAGCCCAAAGGTACAGGAAAAAAGATTTCGCCGGCCGAACAGGCTGGATTAGAGGGCCATAACTTAAGGGCCTGAATGACTAGACCGGGTCCGCCAGGTACTCCATGCAACGTGAGAGTGGGAAAATTTTCCGTTTTAAAGTGAACAGACATATATACCCCTCTCTCTTTTCCAGTATGGTTTCTATATTTCACTATAAATTATATTCCATTACCACAGATTTCATGTGAGTCTTATCAGGCTTATCATTGCTTATCTTCCCACGTTATCTTTGTATGGTGTTTTAAGCAATCTATTTCCTTGTTTTGTCAGGATTTCCTGTCCAATCTAACACTTTTGAAAGATCAAAATGCTTTTCAATTTCGTCCTATAGGCTGATCAATAATCATCTAAATGTCACATGTCAAAGATAGTTTAATAATTACAATGTCATTCAACAGTTTCAATGGTCAATCAAATTCAACATATCTCCATTCATTTTCGTCAGATTTCAATCGAATTCGTCCGACCTGGCCATCCGCTGCAAAATGTTAACATCAAATCCATCTTTGGGAAGTCGATTTCTAGAAATTGTCATTCAAACTCGTCACATAGACAAGACCTTACAACGAGCGGGTGACTTTTTTTTGAATAACTTTTTGAACTCTTTCAGTCTTTGACAAAGTCGATAGAAAAATGAAAAATAAATTCGAAAAGGGGGCTCCGGTCTAACTTCAAAAATTCAATATGTTATCCTTTCCCTCCTTTTTTCTATTCTGTTTTTTCAATATTCGATTCCGGGGGGGGGGGGGGGTGTGACCCCCAGCCATCAATGAGGCTACGCCCCTGATTCTGCGGTACTTATTTTGGTCAGCGTAATGTGGCCTGCTTATTATGGCGCTGATTTCCCTCCTATGAAGGAAAAATATTTTTATGGTAAGTGCCACATCTACAAAGGTATTTAATAAATATAAAGTTTTAGAAATTCATTCATTGCCCCATTCTGAAATTAGCGAAAACTGCGGCGTTAGAAAGAAGATCGAAACTGAGAGTGCAATTCGAAAAAGGCTTTTGACAATTTCATTTTCGATACAAAAAAATTAAATTTTATGACCAGAAATTTGGTTTATATGTTGAAAACACATAAAAGATTCTGTAAGAAAAAAAAATTGAAAAAATAATTGTTGAAAACATTTTTCCATGGCTAGCAGGAAACTTAATGTTGCGACTTCTGCCTGAAACCGTTGGCGCGGGTCACACATAACTGATATGATTTACTTAGGAGAGGTTGACTGTATGTGCTGCAAGGTTGGTCAAAAAAATTTGATTTGGCTTGATCGAGTCACAAATCATATCATGACCAAATAGTTGAGACTGGAATGGCTGAAATGAGCAATAAGTTTTATACATATTGCAGTTAACATTTCTAGGATTTTTTTTAGTCTCCTTTATCAGAGTATTGCAGAACATCCAGTTTCTCAAAATCCTACATGTACACACTCATACGCACAAATTCTGTTCTGCAGTTTATTCTCTGTTGAGTGCCGTCTTGAATAGTAAACGTGTCAATACCAAACGTATATTCTACATTATATGGGGGGGGGGGGGGGGGTCCACGAGTCCAGTGGTATATTAAACAGATGAATTCAATTCAATTCAATAAAGGTTTTTATTAAATCATGTATCGCTGCCAGTGGCTGAATTGCACATGCTTACAAAGGATAAAACAGATACAAATACAGTATAATTATAATTTACATTCGCACAATACTAGACTCATCAAAACTCCGACCTGACATTATTCAACTTAAACCAGCAAAGTACATAAGCATGGATGTGTGCAAAAATAATTCAAAGAATAGTAAAATGGAAGATAATGAAAAGAGATAATGTAAGTTTGGAGGAAATAAGTCAAAATTAGAACTTAAATAATTAAATGGCAATAATTTCATACACACCATAAATTATGAGTTAAATAACTTCTTAAATCTCTCAGCCAGCCAGTGGGAAATTGCACATGTTAACAATAAAGATCTAAATATAATGTACTTGTGTATGTTCACAATTCAACTTCTGAAAACTCTTTAACATTATACATTAAAAAAACAAAAACAAACTAGATGAATCTTCGACCGCACGCGGTCGGAATTTATGCCTCCGCCATCACCAGATTGCAAATGTATGGCATACATGTGCACCCTAAAAAGGATTGGTCCAACAAAATTACAAATCTTTTCACTTAAAAAGCACAGGAGACAGGAAATTTATTTCATTTCATTTTCATCCCGTACAAATAAAAAACTTACCACTGATGACTTACAATCATCAAATAAGCCTACACAAAGGAAATAGATATTTTATAGCAAATAGACCACTGTCCCCTTGAAATTTCTAACATAGGTAGGCCTAGACTCCATACGTCACGAACCATTTTTATGTATATAATGACCACTATGACCTTTGAACTTTGACCTTGAGAACCTAAAATCTATTCCGTTCATCGTCCCTCACATATACATACATGGGCCAAGTTAGAAGCTGATCCGTCAAACAGTTCTGAAGTTATTGCGAGAGCGAACCATTTTTGTCTCGCCCACCGGAGGTGAAGGCGAGACTAAGGGATCCAAATGGCGTCCGTCCGTCGTCCGTCCGTCGTCCGTCCGTCACAAACGTTATGACAGATAACTTTGCAACCGTCACTCACTTTTCAACCAAACTTGGGTTGTAGATGCACTAAGTGGACCTGCATGTTATGGTGCCGTTGGAGGTCACATGATAAGGTCAAAGGTCATTTCAGGTCAAACGTTAAAGTTTACCTGCAAGACTCTCTTATGACAGATAACTTTGCAACCGTCACTCACTTTTCAACCAAACTTGGGTTGTAGATGCACTAAGGGGACCTGCATGTTATGGTGCCGTTGGAGGTCACATGATAAGGTGAAAGGTCATACGTTAAAGTTTACCTGCAAGACTCTCTTATGACAGATAACTTTGCAACCGTCACTCACTTTTCAACCAAAAGAACCATAAGAAATACCACAAAGAAAAACTATGCCACATTCATGTGGTACTGCAGAGGAGTATAGCCTGTGGTACATAGGCCTACTTGGAACTAAAAATACCACAGGGATGAAAAGGCCCACACAGATTCCTGTGGTATGTGTCGCCTGTGGTACCCATGTGGTACCCATTTACCCACAGGAAATACTACAAAGAAAATGTACCACAGAAATATCATACAACAGTGCTGTACTGCTGTACAGTGTGACAAGGCTGTAAGAGATACCATACAGATTCCTGTGGTGCTGCAGAGGAGTAGCCTGTGGTACATACTTGGACCTAAAAATACCACAGGGATGAAAAGGCCCACACAGATTCCTGTGGTATACTGCAGATGTGATCGCCTGTGGTAGCCATTTGGTAAAAGAAATACCACAGGAAATACTACAAAGAAAAATGTACCACAGAAATATCATACGACAGTGCTGTGTTATTTATGATTTATGTGGTATCTTTTACAGCCGTGTACACTGTACCACATAAATAACACAGCACGTACTGTTGTATGATATTTCTGTGGTACATTTTTCTTTGTAGTATTTCCTGTGGTATTTCTTTTACCACATGACTACCACAGGCGATCACATCTGCAGTACCACAGGAATCTGTGTGGGCCTTTTCATCCCTGTGGTATTACACTGTACTATATATATACCACAGCACTGCTGTATGGTATTTTTGTGCTATAGTTTTTCTTTGTGGTATTTCCTATGGTATTTTTCATACCACTGTACTATATAAATAAGCACCGCTGTATGGTAATTTGTGGTATAGTTTTTCTTTGTGGTATTTCCTATGGAATTTTTCATACCCTCAGAAGATGCCTCAGAATGAATAGCTCGAAACACATTGAATTATTTCAATCAGTTAGTGAATTCTGAACACTTTAGTATGTTTAATATCAGCTAGGGGCCTGTATAACATTTATAAAGATACAATAAATCTTACAATCAATTGTAACTCTTTAGTACATGGTTTGCCATAGACTTACGATTGATCAATCTTAAGATTGAGTTATCTCTTTATGTTACGGGCCCCAAATTAAAGTGCTATTAAGCATCAATACCATCGCGACGCGTAGGCCTATTGATTACCAACATATTACATTTCATTGCAAAATGGTCTGAATCTAATAGACTATGCACAAGCAACTGCACACACACACAGACACACACATGTATTGGTACACCGGTACACACCATAGAGTTGAGTTCTGTGTATAACTCTTTGGCAGACACTATGGCAGACATATTTGGCAATATGCCAGCCGTTACATTAACGCGGTCTTTGCATGCAGTTCGGGCATGCGCAGCTAGCTAGAGATTCAAATGATCTACAACAGCCAGTGATTGCAAGTGAAAGGCAGAACATAATTATGTGCCTACAAGATTTCTGGATTATAAACTTCATTTCAAAGGTGAGCAATGGCAATGTATTTTATGAAGTAATAGCAATTCATTTAATATTATTCACTTTCTTGATGGGTATTTTTGTACTGAGCATCACTCGACAGTTGATGAGTGAGAGTAATGAATGAAGGTTTAAGTACTTAAGACAGTTAAGCTTGTAGTTCCACCTATTCATATACATGTATTCGTTGTTTTTGTGCTATGGTGGGTATCAACTTTCTGCATGCATGTTTCATAAATCAAATAAGCGATGCTACGTTATTTTATGAGTAGATAGACCTATAGTGTCCCTGAAAAGAGCCAAAATTATTCAAACATTATGTAGAGGCTGCATGGCCGGCAGGGGGGGGGGGGGGGGGGGGGGAGTTGCATCTGATCATTCGGTGCATAAATTTTGTTAGATGTATCAAATTTAATGACGAATCCGGAGGATCTAATTAAATTTACTTTGCAATAGTTGCTCAGGAAGACATTTTCTGAAAATATTTTGATGTTTTCTTGCAAGAATGTTGTGAAATTAAATAAAAAGAATGATTTAAATATGTAGATATGAACAAAAACATTTTATTACAACTTTGATAATGATATTTGGAAATGGGAAGATGATGCATTCTTTTTTCTTCTGCCATTGTGTAAATTAAATTGACACTTTCTTTTTTAATTGTTCATTTTCTTTTATCTGCATGGCAGGAAAGATGGCATTTTGTTCAGTCTGAGGCTCGGCAGGATCAAGCTTATGTCTAAGGGATTGGACCTGAGCGAAGCGTTCTGCCTACATGTACATGTAGGTACGTGAGGAATTCGGCGAGCATGTCTTAGCTGCGTTAGTAAGAGTGGATCTGTGGGCACGTGGTACCGTGCTTGGGCTCAGAGGAGTACTTATATGTAGCAGCATGTGTGACTCGTACGTACATGTTTAGAATCATTATATAAGATTAACTTATCATTTGCTAGTCTTTATAATGACACTTTAAATTTCTGAGATAATGTCAAGTCATAATGTAAATGTCTTATCTATTTGACAAGCCTTTTTTAATTTACTTTTTACTTGTCTCCTCAAAAAAGTGGACTTGGAAGTCAGATTACAAAAATGATTAAAAAAATGTATTCTTCTGTTGGGGCAATGTATGAAATTTGCATAGTTATGAAAATACATGTAAAATCATAAGAATAGGGGAATATCTTTGGGAAATCCTCACTTTTGAACATGAAACTGAAACAATAATGTAGGTGACATTTAAACAGAAATACTATTGAATACTTTACTCTTACTCAGAGCCCTGCAGTATCCTTGATCATGAGAAGAGGAGACTGATAATGTACATGTTATACTGTACTTGTTATACTTAACAATTAGCCACTTGTGCATTCTTTCAAAATTGTAATCAAGAGGAAAACTGTGTTCTTCTAAACAAGAGACAATATTTCAGATATGTGTTAGTTGTGTATTTTTTAGATTATAGTCATGTCCATTCATAGGAATGTAACTGCTGTCCTCATGAAAGTAGCATTTTTAACTGAGAAATGACCAGTAACAAAATTTTGCAATGTCCCTCAACTCTCTAGTGAGCGTGTGTGAAGAACATTTTATTTGACCAAGTTTATGAGTGAGCACACATCAAAGGAAACTGTCGCTCTTCAAATTCACAATGGTCTCTTCATAAGCTCATTGTACCAAGAATTCTTGGTACAATGAGCTTTTGAAGAATGTTCTTCACACATGCTAGCTAGAGAGTTTTGTACTCATGACTTATTTCATTCAAGTCTTGTGCATCTTTTCGGACAGAAAAAAAAAGTTTCAAAAAGTTTCAAAAGTATTATGGCGGTATTCATGAACTGTACTATTCAACTCTCAATATAATCATTAAATCAAACTGTAACATGGGAGCCTGGAACTGGCCTCCAAATTGGAAAATTTGCAGAGGACTTTGGTAGTTCTCAACTACTCATCGAACATAATTTCATGTAGGTGTAAGATGCCAAAAGGGGAGCTCCTCAACAAATGTTGAACTTCAATGTCTTCTGAATTCAGGTTTTAGTGCTACATTCATTCTTGGAGCTTTTTTTCTCATTCCTGAATTAACTCAATACTGCCTCCCTTTTTTCCATGTAGTATCTGTTCAGGGATTTGAATCATATGTTACTAGTGTTTCAAAGTTAATTTCTTTACAGTTACGGGTCAATTTTACTTCAATACTTTACCTGCCTTTTACCTTGAGAGTGTGTACCACACAAATATTTATTCAGGTACACTCTGTATTTATTGCATGGCCACATGTTTTTATTATATATCTATCTTAAATGAAACTTATAAGTTCCTCAAGAATTTGTAAGTGTATATCAGATTACCAGCAAAGTTTATATACTTTTCCTATTTCTTTTTTTAAAGAGAGAGAATATCTGCAAATGCTTGAGGGACTTACAAGTTGTGCAGAGTTTAAATATCAGTATACACGTAGCAGTTTATATATGTATTTCCTTTTATTAAAAGTGAAGGAGTATCACATATTGACACCGGCACAAGACTTCCACACAGCAATACCACATAGGAGTACCACAGAGCTTTACCACAGAGGAGTACCACACAGCTATACCACAGTGGAGTACCATACAGCTATACCACAGGGGAATACCAAATAGCAGTACCACAGGAGTACCTCACAGCGATACCACAGACGAGTACCACACAGCAATACCACAGATGAGTACCACACAGTAATACCACAGATGAGTACCACACAGTAATACCACAGGGGAAACTACAGAGCAATACCACATGGTAATACTACAGAAATACCACAGAGAAGTACCACACAGCAATACTACAGAGGAGTACCGCAAAGCAATACCACAAGGGAGTACCACATAGTAATACCATATATGAGAGTAGCTGTGTGGTACTCTCATATTCAGTATGGTATTTTTGTGTGGTACTTCTCTGTGGTATTGGCCTATGTCCAAAGATGAACTCAGGTATAGCTGTGTGGTACATCTGTGTGGTACTGGTTTGCGGTACTGCTATGCGGTATGTGGTAAACATATGTGGTATTGCCCTATGGTATACCACAGGAATTGCTATGTGGTACAGCTATGTGGTACTGCTGTGTGGTACAGCCATGTGGTACTGCTATGTGGTACAGCCATGTGGTACAGCCATGTGGTACTGCTATGTGGTATTGCTGTGTGGTACAGCTATGTGGTACTGCTATGTGGTACAGCCATGTGGTACTGCTATGTGGTACAGCCATGTGGTACTGCTATGTGGTACTGCTATGTGGTACAGCCATGTGGTATTGACGTGATTTGTGTGGTATATGTCCCAAAATACCACATGTATTGCTGTGTGGTACAGCCATGTGGTACTGCTGTGTGGTACAGCCATGTGGTACAGCTATGTGGTACTGCTATGTGGTACAGCCATGTGGTACTGCTATGTGGTATTGCTGTGTGGTACAGCTATGTGGTACTGCTATGTGGTACAGCCATGTGGTACTGCTATGTGGTACAGCCATGTGGTATTGACGTGATTTGTGTGGTATATGTCCCAAAATACCACATGTATTGCTGTGTGGTACAGCCATGTGGTACTGCTGTGTGGTACAGCCATGTGGTACTGCTGTGTGGTACAGGTGTGTGGTATTGACGTGATTTGTGTGGTATATGTCCCAAAATACCACATGTATTGCTGTGTGGTACTGGCATGCGGTATTGCTTTGTGGTATTGTTTTGTGGTATTAACATGTGGTAATGGGCCCGGGGTTCTGTGGTATACGTCCCAAAATACCACAAGATCCACAGGTGAATTCCATGGGTATTTTTCTTGTGGTATTTTCTATGTGGTAATCCCGTGTGGTATTTATGTGCAGTACTTCTATGTGGTAAATGTCCCAAAAAACCACAGGAATTTTCTGTGGTATACCACAGGAATTTTCCTATGGTATATCCTATGGTATATCCTGTGGTAACGTTGTGTGGTATACCACAGAAATTTTTTGTAAGGGTATGTTTTTATTTAAAAACAAACGCATAAATAAATTGAAGTCATTCCAAAACACTGCAAAATACTTACATTTTGTTGGGACTTTCCTTGTATCATTTGCGATTCGCACCCATTTGCAGCGACTGAAATTCGCGGCTTGGATATCGATAAACGATAATGACGTCATACTAGCCTCAATATCAGCCGTTGCAGGTTTCTTAAAACACTCACGTAACCTGACGTGAAAACGTGAGTATTCGTAGATTAGACAGGGTGTAATCAACGAAACCGCAGACCTTACAATTCGTAGATCAGATCGGGTATTTCTACGAAACTGCTCAAAACGTGACGTGAACGTGACGTGAACGTGACGTGTGTAAACGTAACAAGCCGTTTGACATATATTTACCACCGATCAGATACGTTACCAGTCAGCTATAAACAAGAAAATTGTTGAGGGTGTATCATTTATGGATTATTCATGTAAATATCTATTTAAAAGTAAACGTTACTAATATGCACACATGGTTATACAAATTTAACTAAACTTTGATTGGTCCAGATATAAAAAAAAACTGATGTTTGAAGTGTGTACGTCAAAATTAGCGCGAAAAAATATTCTATTTTGGTATAAAATGCATAACCCTAAATTGCATTTTATATCTCTAATACACTTAGATCTTGTATCACATTGATAACATATTAAATGCTATGCATAAGTATTGAAATTATTATAGAAAGCTAATTGCAAGTACTTTTTACATTATATTTCATACACTTTGGATTAAAAGGAAAGAAAAATATGGTAACGTATCTGACAGACCTCTCCTACAAAACCTCGTTACTGTGAGTTATATATCAACATGATGATAAACTCACACTTGCACTTTATCTTACATCAAAATGTATTATCCACCAATAACATTCATATTTATAACCTTGGATAATCGCATTAAACTACCTCGGTAAGTGCAAAGTCATATATATATATTCATCAATAACATACGTGCATAGATGAACAAAATTAAGACAACAACATAATCTGTTTGAAACGTATGACCGAAACTTTTGATTTCTAATGCACAATGTAGTCCATGTAGCTCTATTAACTCATTGATTAGATAATGTACATTATTCAGATAAGAACAAAATCATCCTATAGACCTGTTTACTAAGTGATTCAAATTTGTATGCATACTTTGGAAACAAAGGTTGTTCTTGACAACCTGAAAGCTTGCCAGAGGCTTGTCAGACATAGCAACAAGTAATGTATGCAAAGTGAATTCCAAGTATTGTAGTTCATTCATTAATAACAGGTTGTCAAAAGTACATCCTTATTATATTGCAGGCAAGTAGAGCAGGTGATTACCATTCCTAGGCTTTTATGGGAGTTAGGGATTTCTATACAAGCAGTCTTTTGTTAGGTCACAGTAGAGTGATATCTGCTAGGTTGGGAGCCAAGGCAAGCTAGGGCATTGTGTGCATGCTGCTAGAGGCGCCATTTGCTTGCATGTATTTAGCTGTGTCAGGTTGCTGCAAGTTAAGCAGTGAAGCCAGAGGGCCACACCCGTGGTGCCATCATGGTAGACAGCCTGTGGACCCTGTGTTTATAAGCAGTCATTTTTCCAGACAGACTATGTCGGTTACAACATGGTTTACAACACTGATTAGGGTGCAGGTGAAGATTTCAGTTGACTCGAAAACTGGTTACCCGATCCGGTTAAGGTTTGTCAGCTGGATATTTTCTGAGGGTTTCCACTGGTACGAGTAACTGCAGATTAAAGTCTGGCTCTATACCAAGCTTGGACAGCGACAGATCCTTCAGGGAAGGATAGCAACCACCACTGCAGGGATATTCTTTGTTATCATCGCCAACGAGGTAGAACTCATTTCATATGCCTCAGTGCCAACTTCAGAGGATCGTTTTCAAGGAATCACACAGGAGATGAATTTCGTTAATTTGAAATGTCTCGTTTCTCAGGGCCTTTATTATACTATCCGGATGATAAACTTTAATTGAAAGGGGGTAATTATTGTGCACATTAACTCATACTATATTCTGCATTGTTTATAAAAGTACTTCTCAATAATGACGATTATCTGTGAATGGTTAAATTGTATTTTGTTCCAATGAAAGATTTATATATTCCCAGATAGGGATAATATCTTATTAAACAGTCTTCAAATCTATGTAACTTGTTTCCTACTTTTTATTTCTTGTTTTGTGAGAGTTGGTCAAAACAACCTAAATTCTAGACTAACATGTCAAAGTCCTTCTGGTACTACCCAGGTGTGACATTTGGGGGCTTGCCCGGTAGAGTTTAAATTATTTTGACTGTAATGTACCTCTCGCAGGAATCAAGGAATTTTGCATGAACTCAAGATCAGGAATTCTGGTCAGGATCGGCAGACTTACTACCACTCCAGTGCTGGCAAAAGGCGGTTAACTCTCTGGTGAGTTAAAAATTGCTTTTGCAGCGCGAAATTGTGCGAAATTGCGTCATTTATAATTGCAAATGTGCATTATTTTGTCATAGTTTGCCTTGGCAATTAATTGTTGGGGTTTGTAAACCATAGTTTGTAAGTATGGATAGGCAGTGGGTTGAGTTAGGCAAATAACTGGGTTTAGCAGGGGAAGCTTTGTTAGCGTTTATCAAGGAAAGGGAACAGGTAGCTAGAAAAGAGAGAAAAGAAGCTAGAGAGGATAAACAGAAAGAACTTGAGATCTTAGAGAAGAAAATTGTTTTAGAACAGGCTAAGCAAGCAAATGACAGCCTGAACGTTGGTAACTCAGATGATGTAATCCGCCATAGTCTGATTAAGGCCCCTAAACTCCCACACTTTAATGAAAGTAGGGATAATATGGAGGCGTATTTGGAAAGGTTCGAGAGATACGCCAAGAGTCAGGGATGGGGTTCCGAAATGTGGGCAATAATTTTGGGTGCCCTTTTACAAGGAAAGGCTCTTGAGGTGTATAGTAGATTGTCATCGGATGATGCTGCTGACTGTAGTAAGTTGAAAGATTCGCTTCTAAAGCGCTTTCAAATGTCAGCAGATGACTTTGCTTGGAAATTTCGTACTTCAGTACCAGAAACAGGAGAATCTGCATCACAGTTCGCCTCTAGGCTGGAATATTATTTGGAGAGATGGATAGATTTAACCGGTGGTGATAAGTCATATGAAGGACTTAAGGATCTTATTGTTAGACAACAATTCTTAGATCAAGTTAACCAAGGGTTATCCATATTCTTGAAGGAACGAATTTCTAGTTGTCAAAGTGTGAAGGGAATGGTAGAGATGGCAGATGTGTATGTTTCTGCTCATGGTGGCCATTTGAAAGGTTCTAGAAAGGAACATAGACTGAATAATCCTCGTAAGTCTGAGACGTCTGTTGATAACGTCAATCAAAAGTCAGGAAATAAGAAAGAGATAGGACCATGTTTCCAATGTAAACAAATGGGGCACTTAGCAAGAAATTGCAACACTAAAGTTCGCAATGTGTCGAAAGCAGCAAGTCTTCTAAGTGTGGATGCTAAACAGTCCACTCGTAAGAAAAGTAGTAAGACTGGTAGAAGAGATCGGAAGCTGAAGAATGACAATGAGGGAGATGATAGCTCTGGTGAATGTTATTCTTGTTCCCCATCTAGTGACTCAACAGATAAAGCTGATGTAGTTCAAGGTGGTTTCTTCTTGTCCAGTGCTGTACTTGGAGATAACTGGCAACCCAAGTCTACAAGGAGACACAAGAGAAAGGTGTTGCCGAAGATGTGTGCTGCTTGCAAGTCCAAACTCTTTTCCCACATGCCTGTGAAGGAAGGACTGGTTGGGACAAAGAAAGTATCGGTCTTGAGAGACAGTGGATGTTCAAGTGCTGTCATCCGTAAGGGTCTTGTCACAGACAAGCAGATGACAGGCAGGTATAAATGGTGCATTTTAACTGATGGTTCTGTTAACAGGTATCCCACTGCTGTTGTGAACGTGAATTCACCATTTTATGTAGGTGAAGTTGAAGCTCTTTGCATTGACTCACCTGTTTTTGATGTGATTCTAGGTAACATCAAGAATGTTCGTTCTCCAGACAATCCAGATCCCGAGTGGGGATTAACTAAGTTAGAGGAAGGAGTAGAGACAGGAATGGCGGTAGAGACCAGAGCTCAAGCGAAGGAAGCTTCACGTCCACCACGCATCCTGAAAACTCCATCATCAGTTCCTAACGTGTCTCCTAGTGACATGAAGGAAGCTCAGATGTCTGATCCGACTCTCAAGAAGGTTAGAGAAATGGCAGGATCTCCTGACACTGATTCACGTGGCAAGCGGAACTCTTACTACATCGTTGAAGATGATTTGTTGCATAGGGTATTTATTCCTAAGAGTGTTGTTCATGGCAATTCAGTTGTTCAGTTGGTTGTCCCAAAGCCTTATCGTGTCACTGTCATGAAGTTGGCTCACGAAGGCATAATGGGAGGTCATCAGGGAGTTAAGAAAACGACTGATAAAGTTCTGTCCAACTGGCCAGGTGTTGGAGCAGATGTGACTAGGTTTGTTCAGTCGTGTGACATTTGTCAACGAACGATCCCTAAGGGCAGAGTTCCACGTGTGCCGTTGGGTAAGATGCCCGTTATTGACATTCCTTTCAAGAGGATTGCAGTCGACCTGGTTGGACCCATTCATCCAGTTACTGCTCAGAAGAATAGGTACATTCTTACTATTGTTGATTGTGCGACAAGGTACCCTGAGGCGGTGGCCTTGCCGAATATCGAGACTACAACTGTGGCAGAGGCCCTTGTTCAGGTATTTTCAAGGGTATGTGTGCCTCAGGAAATCTTATCAGACCAGGGAAGGCAGTTTACTTCAAGTCTGATGAAGGAGATAGGTAGGTTGTTGTCTATTCGACAGTTGACAACGACGCCATACCATCCATCTTGTAATGGTCTCGTAGAACGTTTTAATGGTAGTTTGAAGCAGATGCTTAGAAAGGTCTGTGCTAGTCGTCCTTCGGACTGGGATCGTTACTTGGCTCCTGTTCTTTTTGCATACAGAGAGGCACCTCAAGCTTCTACAGGGTTTTCACCTTTTGAGCTATTGTACGGACGTACAGTAAGAGGTCCTCTTATGATTTTGAAAGAGTTATGGACAGGAAAACATCAAGATGATGATCTGAAGACGACCTATCAGTATGTTTTGGATTTCAGAGAACGCTTAGAGGACAACTCTTGATGCTGCTTTAGAGGAGCTCAAGAAGTCTAATGCGAGACATGCTAAGATTTACAATCGCAAGAGTAAAGATCGAAGATTTCAACCTGGAGATAAAGTTCTCCTTCTTCTCCCCACAGATAGCAACAGGCTACTAGTTCAGTGGAAGGGACCCTTCACGATTGCTCACAAGTTAAGCGATCAGGACTACAGAGTCGAGATTAAGGGTAAGTTGAAAACCTTCCATGCAAATTTGTTGAAAAGGTACATCGACCGTGAAGACGCTGGACCCAAGGAAGAGGACACTGCCAGTAGTATGCTGGAAGTGGCGACGGTTGCCTCTATCATTCAGGATTGTGATTCTGATGAAGATTATCAGAGTTCAGGTAAATTGAGTGTAGTTAGGATAGAGCTCCCCGCTTTGGAAGCAACCGAGTCTGTGAAGGATGTGACGGTTTGCCGTAACTTAACAGGTAAGCAACGGAAACAGGTATCTAATTTTAGATGGTTTCCAGGATGTTCTCACTGATCTTCCAAGTAAGTGTAACATTGGTTCTCACCAGATTAAGTTAACCTCAGATAATCCGGTACGCCAGAATCCTTACCCAGCTCCTCATGCTCTTCGGAGTGTGACTGAGGAAGAGACGGCGAAGATGCTTGAAAGGGGGGTAATCGAGCCGTCTGACTCTCCTTATTCGTCACCGATTGTTCTCGTGAAGAAATCTGACGGATCCAATAGATTTTGTGTGGATTTCAGGCGATTAAATCGAGTGACTATCTTTGATGCGGAACCTATCCCTAATCAAGACGAGATATTTTCCAGTTTGTCAGGTTCAAAGTACTTTACAAAGGTAGATTTGTCAAAGGGTTATTGGCAGATTCCTTTAGCACGTGATGCAAAGGAGAAGACAGCGTTTCGCAGCCCAAGTGGTTTGTACCAGTTTCGGGTTATGCCCTTTGGGTTAGGCTTCTTACGGAAAGTTTTGTCACCGTTTTCACCGCGGCCAAAGTTAAAAAGGCCGATTAGCGGGATTATCTCCCGGATCCTGTCATATCCATCGGCGACTCTAAGAAGTCGCCGTTCAGCGGGATTAGCGCGAGCTTTTGTTTAGAGACCCACCCTGCGATTCCTTCGATTTCGCCGACTTCCTGTTCTTTATTTTTGTTCTGCCTTGAAGGAAGTTGTATATTTAGTGTTTTGAAAGAGCGCCACTTACGGTTTAAATGGTGACTCATTCTGCTTCATTTTGCTTATTTTCTTTGGAAAAAGTACGAATGTATTGAAGTCTCCGTCAAAGTACCGTACGTATCATTTGTCATAGTTTTCTGAGAAAAAAATACCTAGGTTTGTGCCATGACAAAGTCGGCCCCTAACATTTAATTTTCCCACATCGAGCCCACCACAAAAATATATAGTAATGATAAACGACATAAAAATTAATACACGAATAAATAAAGGACGGACAACTATTCAAAATATTGCTCTATGTTCCAAACCAAAAAAACCCTCAAGTAATAACAATAAAAATCCAATCCCAAAAATACATTGTGTAGTTTCCAAGCAATGCAATTATAAATTCACTTTCACATGTTAATAGCTGTTGTATGTAGCCGTCATGGCTGCGAATAAAAAAAAATGAAATTGAAATATCACAACGAAAAACTTAATGTTCTCGAGTTAAGACCGGATTTCTGAATATAAATACAACTTTACTTTTGCATGGGTCGCGGAACCAGAACTGGGGACGGGGCCTGGGGGCTGCAGCCCACCCCTCCCCCCTCCACCCTTTTTTTAGTAAACACATTTCATAAAATGTATGAATTAGCTTAATATATTATCATTAATGAGTGAAATCAAATCAGCCCCACACACACACACACTTTCAAAAACGCCCCTTGAAAGAGTAGCCTTTCTTTCTTTCTTGGCTTTGCCCTATATTTTTAACGTTTTCGTTATATATGTCAACAACATCTATTGGGTAATTCGGAATATACTTAGTGCTTTGGGTAATGTTGTTACAAACCAGCATGATTGGGCAGTTATATAATGAGCGCTTTATTGAAATTAAAACATTATCGATGTGTTTATTTTTTGAAATATCGATCTCGATCAGCCGTCTGGTCTTAAAAATGAACTCCAAAATATGGGGAAAATGGGGAGAAAAGTGATTCGATAAGTCCGTTTGTTGTATTAAGAGGGATCGAGTAAAAGAGCGAGAGAGCGAGGTAATTTATTAAAGTTATTAAGAATTCCGGAACGATTACAAACTTTCGTGATTGCGCCTGTCCCCGGATAAGGTTGTTGACTTTGATATGTACGTCGTTAACCTTCATAAGGATCTTTTTCATCACCATGTTTGGTGAGATGCCCTGTCCCATAGGAAACTGTAAGTAACATTAAAAATACATGTAGATTAATGTAGAAGATGGATGGCATAAAGAGAGGGAGAGGGTGGAGTGAGGTGGCAGAGAGACAAGGGGGACTGGGTGGCAGGGAAAGAAAGAGAGACCCTGTCAGGATGAAGGAGAAATTGACCCTGTCCCGGAGAAGTGGAAGTCGTGAATTCGTGAATGCTTTATAGGTCGATTCACATTTCACCCCCCCCCCCCTTGTCCCCCGCAATTTTGAGATAAAGATAACGGCTCGTAGAAAACAATTTTTTAGGCGGAAAGTTATAGTTATTTGGACGTAATACTGCACCGTATGTAACAGGGGTGGGTACAGGGAGGGGAGTCCCCCCCCCCCCTTCCCGCGCGAAGCGCGAAAGCTCCGAAGTTTTAGCATCTTTTTTTTTTGGCGGAATATTAGTTCACCGCCCTGGCTGCTTTTCAGTTATTTGGGGCGCAATACTGCATTGTATGTAACAGGGCTGGGTACGGGTCGTAAAGCCGTAACGATTATAATGTTTCTTCACTCCCCTATTTTTCTTTCTCTCCTTTGCGTTTGCGCCCCCTTCAAGTGTTTCCTAGTGCACGTGCTCCCCTCCCCCCCCCCCCCCCAGACACACCACTGAGCGAAGAAAACCGAGCAGGGGTGGGAGGGAGTATCCCTCTCCTACATCAGGGAATCTGTCTATAAAACTTGCATTTTAAAGCATACCAAAATGTTTTTAATGAAAACAATGCGAGTGAACTAATTTTCTTCAATATTTTCGTATTGAACTTATGGCATTTTTTTTAATTTCCTTTCTTCTAATCATTAAAGAATGTGTTTTTTTCAAGATTAAACATCATTAGTTTAAATAATTATTAGTTTCAAGTTAATGCATCATAATTCTTATTTATGTTATCCAAATATATTGGGAGTGATAATACAGGCCATCCTCCCACCTCAAATATTTTGGGGGATATTATACGTCCATCCCCCCGGGATCGACACCCATGGTACAAGGGTGGGCGCGAAAACTTTTACTTTTTTAGCAAATTTTGAGAGCCAGGATAATGGCTTGTAGTGCTTTTTTAGGCATTTTTTCTCTCACTTCCCCCGCTTTTTCGCTCTCGCTTTTTTGTTGTTGTAGTGGCTGAATAGGGAGGGGGCATGGCCCCCGGTGCCCCCTGTCTACACCAGTGATGATAGGGTTTCCCCGAAGGTATCAGAGGGTAGTGTTTTTATATAAAGTGTGTACAATAATTGTGTGTGGTTGTGGTGGTGGGGACTGCATCCACCCCAGTTCCTGTTCTGTGGCCCATGCGAACCATTTGTATCTGCAAGACATTGGAGAACTAGAAAGGCCGTCAAAGGCGGCGCTACAGAGTAGTTGCACTCTTTCCCTAAACGATTCTTTCCTGTCACTATATTTTATGTTTTATATTTTTCTTCTTTTTTATCGCAATAAAGACTTCTAGATTTGGCATAATCTAGTATTTAATACATGCATGTAAAATATTATGGTTACTTATTGTTATTATTATGTAATTTGGCACGATACTGGGTGTGAATATATTTGTTTGTGTATTTTACCTCGATTATTGTGAAAAATGTTATTTTGAAAAAGGAAGTAATAAAATATTCTTAAAAACAAAAAAAGAACTCTCCGAACTGAAGTTTCTATAATCGATCATCACAAAAAAAAAATCTAATCCATTCTTTTCTTAATCGATTCTTTCCTGTCACTATCCGAAATGAAGTTGGGGTCAAAACTTCAAGGTCACACAGAATTTGCAGGGGTCAACCAATCATCACCAAAATCTAATCGATTCTTTCCTGTCACTATCCGAATATTCCTTGAAAATTTGGTGCGAACCCATTCTGTTGTACACAAACAAACAAACAAACATACGGAGCCCTTTACGTAACTCTCATCGGCGTGGGTAATCACTAATAAAAGATGGTCATTTCCATTCACATGCGCTGTTGTAAAGAAACTCCATATGCACATGCAGACCTCGATCCCTATACCGATATGCATCTTTTGAATCCAGACAAGGAGATAAACCTTTATCTTTTTACAGCAGAAACTGGGGAACTTCCCTCTCTTTATACCCCAGTGAAATCCCCTATCTTATTTACACAATATACTAACTGAATGTTTGTTTGCAAAGTTTCAAATTGCAGAACCTAAAATTGTATCAATTTGTTGCAAAATAACATTCAGATTTATTTTTATCAAAGGCATTCACTATGTTGAAAATTTGTTATATGATATAAATGAAGTCTATTTTTCGGGGTATATGGGGTATTGATATCTGAAAAGTGTTATTTTCGTTTCTGGTACTTAAAGGGATAATTTAAATTCTCACTGACTCAGCCCCCTCATTTTCTGTTTTTATTCATTGAATGTGGAGTGGAATAAGAAAATTGTTGTTGGACAGAAGATTTTCTTCCCCTGAAATTGAACGCCGCAGTTACATCTATAGAAAATGTGAATGCCTTATTTCACCTTTGACTTGTAAATCTCTATTGTATAAGAAGATCAAGGGAAGCGAGCATTCGTGTGTTATATTATTGTTTCAATAGAGCCGGATACGCGTCCGTGATTTGACTCTTCGTCACAAACAATGCGGCATATGCAAATTTGACCTGGCTTTTGGATCCTTCCGTGGTTTATATAAAGCAGGATATCTTTTGACAAGCTTTTCACCATGGATAGCATCGTTTCTTCAAATCAACAATCAAGCGAGAACGAGGATTTCAACATGGAGTCAAGCTGCAGCGACGACTGGCACTTGGAGCTGAGTGAATCCATGGACTCCGATGGGATGACGTCATGTCATTCGTTCTCATTGTAGTACATGCACAAGTCTATACCAATCCAAAATTATAACATGAAAAGAATTATAATATGAACTGAATTATTAATTATTTATGATAAAGAGTGTCGGTACATTTATTCAAATCTTAATTCAAGTCTATACAAAGAAAGTAACATGAGGGGGGGGGGGGGGGAGGGGGGGGGTTGTCACATGTCCGAAAAGTCTTCGACAAGCAACAGCAAAAAGAAAGAAAGAAAGAAAGAAATTGCTGGTGCCCTTTTGTAGCGAGCTCCAGCCATGGGGCGATTTTGTGTGTTGAGTATCCCCCTTGACCGGACCGTATTTTGGCTAGTTCGACAGTCCATCGTTATGTGTTCTTTATAAAGGCCGATTGATTGAAAAATAAAGTAAAAGAGAAAATGTAAATATGAACCCTTTACACTGCTTTCTATAAACTAGATGTATATTCTACGTACATTGAGGAGATATTACGAGATTCTTTGAGAAAACAAATCCGAGAGAGCTGCCAAGCTTCATTTATTTTTTCATCCGAGGCCTTAAAACACTGTTTCTATAAAATATGCATTTTATTAATGATTTGGGTGCGTAGTAATCCAGGACCACACATTTTCGTCATTGTCTTTCATTTCCATTTCCCCCCCCCCCCCTCCTGAAAGTGCTGCCCTTGGCATGTGCCCCCTCTATCCGCTCCGTTTAATACACCACTGGACCGTGCGAGACAGAAGAAAGGTTGATGTAGCAAAATCGGATTATATGGATTTCGCTTTGAATTCTGAATTGTAACTTTCTATATCTCACTTATTCACACGATTCATCGTCAAGATCTCTTCATTGCGAAGCTGGTTTAAGCCATCGCTGTTTAATCTATGGAAAGTAAAGAGGAAATACAAAAGAGTTGGCTTTCAAAACAGAAGTAAGAAGAACTGGGAAGATGACTTACGAACAACGAAACTATTGATACACGATAATAATAAGGGGTAAATTATGTAATCCTTTGAAAAGCCGAAAAGAAAATAAGCCTTTTAACCAGAAAGAACAGTACATGTATCTGTGTAGAGATTATGAAACAAGGACAAAGAGAGAGAGAGAAAATCAATAATCGTCTCTTGCTGGAGGTGACTTATAATCTTTGTTCTTTGAAAGGGGCGAATTCTCTACCTCTTTAAAACATGGCGAAGAAGAAAAGAAATTAGCTATTAGACACCAGTAGATTATACACATTTTTTTTGGAGTAAACTATAAAGCGGAGAGACTCGATGACTTTCAAGCTAAGACGCGCGTTATCTTCATCATGTTCATACTACCTGTTAGCCAGGGGCGGATACAGGATTTCCAGAAAGGGGGAACACACTGAGGAACCCTCCGTTTGACGAAGCCAAACGGCCATCTGGGGGGTCTGGGGCATACTTTGTCAACACAATACCCCCCCTGCGCCCCCCCCCCCCCCCACCCTCTGCTTATAATTCTCTTATTCGTTAAAGCCGAACAGACAAATAGTTAGCTTTCAAAATAGAATTAAGAAGAACAGTCGAAATTTGGATACAGGTGAAAGATTTAGAAGGAGAGAGAGAATTGTCTGGGTGTCAATTTTTACGAAAAGCAGTTGTCATTATTATTTATATTTTAAGCTCTAGTTAACTAGGGCGGCGCTAAGAAGCAGTTTATCTCTATCCCGCTTTTGAACATGACGATAAAAAGCGGCCAATTCTATAACTCTTTTTAACAGCCGAAATTAAAGAAAATTATTTTTTAAAACTAGAATGAAAAGGCCCTCGGTTGCGATAATGAAACAAGTATCTGATTTGTTTTAAGCTTGAGTTAACTATTGGGCGGGGAGAAACGATGAGTTTTAGCTAAGATGCAGTTTGTCTTCGTCATGTTCATACCGCCAGTCAACATGACGATAATTAGCAGCCAAATCTCTTATTCGTTAAAAAAGCCGAACACACAAGACAGAGTTACCTTTCAAAATAGAATTAAGATGAACAGTCGAAATTATGATACAGGTGAAAGATTTAGAAGGAGAGAGATTGTTCGGGCGTTAATTTAAAAATTAACAGGTGAAAGATTTAGAAAGAGAGAGAGAATTGTCTGGGTGTCATTTTTTACAAAAAGCAGTTGTCATTATTTTTTTTTAAAGCACTAGTTAACTAGAGCGGCGCTTAGAAGCAGTTTATCTCCATCCCGCTTTTGAACATGACGATAAAAAGCGGCCAATTCTATAACTCTTTTTAACAGTCGAAAATAAAAGAAAATTATTTTTTTAAACTAGAATGAAAATGCCCTCGGTTGCGATAATGAAACAAGTATCTGATTTGTTTTAAGATTGAGTTAACTATTGGGCGGGGAGAATCGATAACTTTTAAGCTAAGATGCAGTTTGTCTTCGTCATGTTCATACCGCCAGTCAACATGATGATAATTAGCGGCCAAATCTCTTATTCGTTTAAAAAGCCGAACAGACAAGAAAGATTTCAAAATAGAATTAAGATGAACAGTCGAAATTATGATACAGGTGAAAGATTTAGAAGGAGAGAGATTGTCTGGTGTCAATTTTTACAAAAAGCAGTTGTCATTATTATTCATTTTTTTAAGCTCTAGTTAACTAGAGCGGCGCTTAGAAGCAGTTTATCTCTATCCCGCTTTTGAACATGACGATAAAAAGCGGCCAATTCTATAACTCTTTTTGACAGACGAAAATGAAAGAAAATTATTTTGTAAAACTAGAATGAAAAGGCCCTCGGTTGCGATAGATTGAGTTAACTATATAGAGTGGGGAGAAACGAACTTTCAAGCTAAGATGCAGACACGAAAGAGTTAGCTTTCAAAATAGAATTAAGAGGAACAGTCGAAATTATGATACAGGTGAAAGATTTAGAAGGAGAGAGAGAATTGTCTGGGTGTCAATTTTTACAAAAAGCAGTTGTCATTATTTTTTTTTAAAGCTCTAGTTAACTAGAGCGGCGCTAAGAAGCAGTTTATATCTATCCCGCTTTTGAACATGACGATAAAAAGCGGCCAATTCTATAACTCTTTTTAACAGACGAAAATAAAAGAAAATTATTTTGTAAAGCTAGAATGAAAAGGCCCTCGGTTGCGATAGTGAAACAAGTATCTGATTTTTTAAAGCTTGAGTTAAATATAGAGCGGGGAGAAACGAACTTTCAAGCTAAGATGCAGTTTGTCTTCGTCATGTTCATACCGCCAGTCAACATGATGATAATTAGCGGCCAAATCTCTTATTCGTTAAAAAAGCCGAACAGACAAGAAAGAGTTAGCTTTCAAAATAGAATTAAGAAGAACAGTCGAAATTATGATACAGGTGAAAGATTTAGAAGGAGAGAGATTGTTCGGGCGTTAATTTAAAAAAAATTAAAGCTCTATTAACTATAGAGCGGCGCTAAGAAGCAGTTTATCTTTATCCTGCTGTTGAACATGGGGAATTGATGATAAAAGAAATGAAGCTTTTTAACTATACAGAAAAGGACCTGTGTGGAGATTATGACACAAGCTCGTGATTGAGAAGCAGGGACCGCGGAACCGGGCTGGGGGCTGCAGCCCCCCTCACTTTTTTTCAGTAAACACGTGCAAACGTATGGCAGTGCAAAAATGTGGTTATACACGCAGCCCCCCCCCCCCCCCTTAGCCCCTCCACTTTCCAAGACGTTCCGCGGCCCCTGAGAAGGACAATGGGAGAGAAGAAAAATCAATCGTCTCGCGAAGGCAGGATGTGACTTAATCCTTGTTCTTTGAAAGGGGCGAATTCTATACCTCTTTGATATGGCGAAAAGAAAAGAAAGACGCTTTTATAAACATTTTTTAAAGGTAGAACTAACTAGAGCAGGATACAATTTCTCTATTATGATTCTGTTTTATTTTATCGTTGTTTAATCTGGTAATAAGTAAAGAGCGAACCGAAAAGAGAGTTAGCATTCAAAAGAAAGAAATAAAAATGTGGAGATTATGAAACAGGCGCGTGATGTATAAGGAGAGAGAGAAAATCGTGTGTTAATTCTTCAGCTGCGATTTCTATTGCTCTTTCACAAGACGAAAAGTAAAAAAAGTAAGCTTCATACGCAGACATCAACGATCTTTGTCAATATTATTCTTGGTAAAGACTAGTCTAATCAGTAAATTTGCCAAAATTGAATGACTTTGCGACAATCGAATCCAAGCTATAAAAAGAAAGCAAATAACATTGAAAGAAATCAAGTTTACATGATTAATTTAGAAAAAGATATAATGATATAAAAACCTCTGAAAGTTTGAACCATAATCTAATAAATTTCCCCGCACAAAATGACAGAATTATAAACCTTTTGACTATAGCTATAGGTTAATCAACCCTTTAAGAAAATCATGACGGCATAGGAAAGGCTCAACGAAAAAAGCATGAAGTTGATGCGGGAAGCTTTTTCAGTGCCGTGAAACTACTTGATTTGTTACCCTTTAAAGCGTTAGAATTCATGGCTTAAATGAATTAAAATTCATGTTTTCATGAAAAGAGATCCGAAAGAAACATAAGGACTAGTTTTTATTAGAATTAATAAACGGTTGCTAAGGGCTTTATAAAAATCTAGTTGACATTACAAACATTTTTGCCACAGATTATAAGCTCTCAGCGGTCGGAAGACTTATGAAATCAGAGAGTTCAAAACGGACAAAATCAGTTCAATTTTCGCTAACGTCTAAAAAATATAAAATAGGGGAAAATGTTCAATAATAACTCCTCTGTTATGATTAGTACGCTGGTACAAGAGTATATATATATATATATATATATATTTATATATATAATGCGAAAGGAAATGAGAGAATAATGATTGCGTAGCTTAAATCAAGGTTCCCCAGAGCTGTCCTCCCTTTTTGAAATTTTTGCAAAGGCTGAAAAAAAGTCTCCGCCGAGAATCGAACCCGGGTCGTTGGCTTAGAACGTCAATGCCTTAACCACTAGACCACGGAGACGGGTTAGGAGTTTCGGCGACACCAGATTCAATTGACCGACAGATTTGACAAATCTTCAACCTTATTAATTAATTCCTTTGTCGGGGCAGGTGAGTTTTGAACAATGACAAGCCGCATGCCTCAGCTGGATCCAAGCGAATGCTTTGAGATACATGTATACATTAGAATAATTATTAACAATTGTAAGGAAATAACATATACAACAGCTTTGGCAACTCTCGTGGAAATAAATACAATGCTAAAGGAAATGAGAGAATAATGATTGCGTAGCTCAAATCAAAGTTCCCCAGAGCTATCCTCCTTTTTGAAATTTTTGCAAAGGCTGAAAAAATGTCTCCGCCGGGAATCGAACCCGGGTCGTTGGCTTAGAACGCCAATGCCTTAACCACTAGACCACGGAGACGGGTTAGTAGTTTCGACGACACCAGATTCAATTGACCGACAGATTTGACAAATCTTCAACCTTATTAATTAATTCCTTTGTCAGGAGCAGGTGAGTTTTGAACAATGACAAGCCGCATGCCTCAGCTGGATCCAAGCGAATGCTATGAGATACATGTATACATTAGAATAATTATTAACAATTGTAAGGAAATAACATATACAACATATATATATATATATATATATATATATATATATATATATATATGGATATTTGACTAACGGGTACATTAAGTCGACACCTAACAATGCAGTTTATTCCGTCATAATAGCGACCCCTACATTAGGTCGACAGTTGAACAAAGAAAAAGAACAAAAACTGTCCTCCTAATGTACCCATTAGTCGTTTATATATATATATATAAATTTATTTATATATTCGGGATTATTCTTTTTTATAACCACCAACTCCGATCCGCCTTTGGAAAAGCAAGTAGGGTAGGTGCAGGTAATATGGGACCCTTAAGCTCATTTGCATAATTTGCATAAAGACAAATAAAGACACACAGAATATACTTTGTTCCCATGAATCAGTAACGACTAGTCTAACTTTTAATGTAAAGAAAACAAAATTATCACCAGCCCCCTGTCCATTATATGCAAATTATGACATCATCACCAATAGTCCCATATTACCTGCAGTGCAGGTAATATGGGACCATTAATTAAAGACATTAGGTTCACATTAAAACGACTCTATTATGTCTGGTATTTACTTTAAAATGTATAAAAGTCATTAACTGTAAGATGATTTCACATTTTAAGAACCTTTAATGAATATGTTGACTTAAAATTATATAATTTATAGATCGTCTGAAGAAAAGTAAACCTGCAGACCAGTCCTATGCCAAGAATAATGCAATGCCTTAGGCTTCCAGCTCAGTGAAATTGACAAAATATGTATGGTTGCTGTGGCTTTTACTGTGAACCTCAGCTCAGGGTCCCATATTACCTGCAGCCCCATATTACCTGCACCTACCCTAATCGAAGATGGATATATTTTGTTAGATGCCTTTTGCTGAGTTATATGACTTTCCCAAAACGGGCGGGGGGGGGGGGGGGCAATGTTATTACAACATGGACCATGCCCATACAGGAATTTACAAAATGGGCCCTGAAAAGTAATCAACTTTCGAACTCAGAATACCCGAAACAAGTATTGTGTAATGTGTTCACCACCCTAAACATGAAGGGGGATAATGTCAGGCTGTGAAAAGTATAACCCCCCCCCCCCCCCTGATTTTAGCATTTTTTATACCCATTTCACTGTATTATTATATCATCATGATGGGCACGTTCATCGCCGGGTATTGAAGAAAAAAAAAAAACCTTTTAATGTGTTTTTGTGTACAGGCATGGTGCGCACCTTGTCATGGCATTGCCCCCCCCCCCCCGGAAATGGATGTGTAGCGACAATTTGTAGAACACTATTCAACGTGTAAAATGCCCGAATTGGAGCTCCATTGACAAAATCGGGGATTAGCTGAACTGCTTCGTTTGTATTTTCTTTGTTCTCATCTGCAATGAAAAGACAGGAAATCTATTCATGCTTTTGAAACCGTTAGAACCTAAGCTGCGCTCAGTTTATCGTTCGTAATTTATGTCGCTTGACTGAATATATTGAGTTCAATAAAATGTGAATAATGTTACTTTTTTAATACAGAAAAACAATTCAGCAGACGAAGCAATAATGAAAGTTTGTGTGATGCTGATGATGAGAAATTGTGAACTCCATAATAAACCTATGAATGTAAGAGAAAAAAGTAGAAAAAATGCCCTCAAAAGATTTTCATCTATACTTCATTATGCATTTGATTTTTTTTTTGCCTCATGACTCCTTCCCGCGATAAAAAACAGCTGCATGATTCCATTGCACGCGCGATCACTTCAGGAGTTCAAAGTTGAAAGTGTAATTACGAATACAGTAGGCCTCGACCTACTACTACTTTCATTTGCTCAAACTTTACTCTGTCAGCTCCAACCCGTCAAAAATAAATCCGATCAATGATAAAATAAACTTTCGTGGAAAATATATTAGAAAATGAAAAAAAAGTTTCTATATGAAAATCAATCCGGTGGCAAAGCTGGAGAAAAAGAACCCGGCCCGCGAGGCGAAGTGGTCGATTGAGCTAATTTGCATAAACTATGCAAATAAGGCAGAGATCGAGGGTACACGTAATTCATATGGAAATGTAGAGCGTGCGTGCACAACTAGCCTATTTTGATTGGGCGGTTCTCGGCAGTGAGCCTGAGCGTTGCTATGTGCGCTTTTAGATTCGAGTTCAAGAGGTTTTGAAACTGTTTTTCTACCCCAAATCGTTATCATTTCAAAGTAAAACAAAGCAAACCACTATGTCAAATGTACAATCATTCGAATCAGTAAGGATTTATGTTTATTCATGTAGTAATGAGTAAAATAAATGGTGTAAAAGTGGGCTGGTCTCTTCGATTTTCTCAGGCCGCATATCTCAAACTTGCTAAAACGTCGTAGCTTTCGCGCTTTTAATACTGGGAAAGGAACTTTTTTTAAGCTTCCTCTTCTCCCTTTTCGTACATTTCTTTGTTTTCCCTGTTTTCTGTACTCTTCTCTTTCCTAAAACATTGTATAGTTCTTTTGTTTCCCCTTAATCTATCCTCTTCTCTCTCTTTATGTATTTCTGTCTTCAATATTTCAGCACGGGCAATGGAACAAATTTTTCCGCGATATGGCTAAACAGTTGTGTACAAAAAAAAGGCGCGGCTGGGGTACGTGCCACTCCCCCCCCCCCCTCCTCCCGTAGATATGCCACTGAAACGAATAACATTTGTTATCAAACACAAACAAATGTTCTTATAAGCTACTGTAAACGTTAAACTTGATTGGATTAGATCAAATTTTTCATAATAAGCCATTTCGGGGATGCAATCTGAGCATGAGCAGATAAAGGTCATCTGTACCAAATTTCTAAAACCTACTGACACTAATATTCGATATGTGCTCATGAATGTCATGTAATCATTATTCAATTATGCACTAATGGTGCATTCCATGATATCCAGGTGGAAGTATTCCTTTTAAAGGGGGAAACAAAAGCTATTCATGAGGCACCTCTATCACTCCCAGAGGTATTTTTCTGAAGTGCACATAAAGGGACCCTCCATGTCTAAAATATCTGTGGATATTTGGGGTCATTTGTACCATGCGCTAACCCCGAACTGGCTTATTAGAATAGATAAATATCTAAATAGTAAAATTCAACTTCATCTGGGGGTATTTCATAAAGCAGTTCGTAAGTTACGCACGACTTTACGCACGATTGGTGGTCAGTTTTTGTACTAAATGATTGAGAATCTGATAGTATAGCACCCAAGAACATGTTCCAGTTGTTCGTAAAGTCATTCGTAACTTTACGAACAGCTTTTATTATGAAACACCCCAGGCATAGATTAAGCCGTCAATAACAATAATATCTCCGCCATAATGCGAAAGCGTCATGAGCGGTATAAAACTTTAATACACAATGAAACGAACGCGCTGTACATGGCCAACGATTACATTAATATTTTACAAAAATATATCAGCATCAAGGCAGAATAGTAAATATTTGGTCATAAATTTAGATAAGTAATTAATCAAATTAGATTTTCTAGTACCTATTTCTTCATAGCTTATTTAGTTTTGTGTAATCCGAGGGAATACCACCAAACGAAAAATACATTCACCCTCTTTTTGTTCGTAATATTTTATGGTAAAAAGAAAGAAGAAACATAAAATAGTTAAGAAGAAGAAAGAACTCATGGCTGTTGTATTAGTGATTTCATTTAATTTGAAATAACTCTTTTAAAGCAGGGAATTACTCGACATACTATATAATTATATTATTTTCTATTCATGAGTGTTGCACTGCCTCCTTTTGAACAATTAAGATGTCGGCATCTTTTAATAGCATAACTATAACCATAAACACTAGTACTAGATATTTAACAGAAGTAAAATAATAAATATACCAGTTGACATGTATCCAATAAAGTCGTCGCTGTTCGCCGTATTTTTCATGTATTAATTTGGCTCTAGCATATGCATAAACCAAACACTAGAGGGGGGTATTCAACAACCGCGATCTCAAAAACTATCCAACAATGTCAGTGCGGGCTATTTACGGCGATCCACCTGCTAAACGAGATGAATAGAACTTCCGCCGCATCGCTCAGTCGGCGTGTTGAGAACAAAGCCGGGCCGCAGGCGCGCCGAATCAATCGGCGCCGCCGAGGGCCCGCCGATGTAAAAACTTTCCGTAAGAAGCCTTAGTGAACACGCCCGCAACATTTAGTCGCTTAATGAGATCCCTTCTAAAAATATAATATTTATTGTCCAAAAGGAGATGACCTAAAATCTGTGGAAACTACAAGTTCATTCACATCAGAAAATGTATAATCTATAATCCATAATAGCTTGACATCCAAGCGCTGGGGTTCCAAAATTAGACATTCCATCCTAGTCACTATACACATAAGTTATAAATGCAAAGTCTAGGACAAAGACTATCAAAATACCCATGTTCACATTCCCCATACCTCAACTTGGTAAATTGCTATTATGTAAATTATCCACATTTGTATATAAAGTACACATCCATATCATGACTCACACTCTTGAAGAAATGAGAAAATAAGACTAATTCAGTACTCTATTACATTGGTGACTAATTACTCTTTGTTTCCAACAAATAACTTAGAATCAGCTATCAATCCTCTTAGACTTTTAAGAAGCTCATAATAACTGTAAAGAGTCATTTCTGTCTGAAAATTACAGAAGAACCTAGGTATATGGCTTCTTAATCATAAAAGCTTACAAAATAGCAATTTACCAAGTCGCTTAATGAGATCCCTTCTAAATGGGATACCACACATACACAACTATCTAGATGACATCTTAATTCATACGTCAACATGGGATGAGCACATTGATGTTCTACAGAAGGTCTTCACGAGACTTCGTGAGGCAGGCCTTACAGCTCGACCGAGTAAGTGTCAAGTTGGATGTAAGAAGATAGAGTTTCTAGGTCACATCGTGAGAGAAGGAAAGATCCAACCCATGCAAGACAAGATTGAGAAGATCTGCAATGCTCCTCAACCAGGGACCAAAAAGCAGATGAGATCTTTTATGGGGTTGGCTAGCTACTATCGCAAATTCATACCACAATTTGCGTCTATAGCAGCTCGTCTCACTGACAAGACCAAGGGTCGTCAACCCAACAGGCTAGTTTGGACCGAGGAAGACAAGAAGGCATTTGATAAAGAAGGCATTTGATAAGCTGAAGGGCTGTTTGTCCTCCGCACCAATTCTGTGCTTGCCAGATATGGCATTGCCTTTCACAGTACGTACTGATACGTCAGTGACAGGCTTGGGTGCAGTTCTTCTTCAGAAGAAAGATGGAGTTAACTGTCCGATAGCTTACGCTAGCCGAAAGCTACTTCCTAGAGAGCAAAGATACTCTGCTATCGAAAGGGAATGTCTTGCCCTTGTGTGGGGTATTGGGAAGTTCCAGGTGTATCTGGAAGGTCGAGAATTTATTCTCGAAACAGATCACAAGCCTCTTGTCTACATCAATCAGTTCAAATGCATTAATAATCGCATCATGAGATGGGCATTATCATTGCAGCCATTCAGGTTTAGAGTTGAAGCTATACCTGGTTCAGAGAACTTTGGAGCTGACTTTCTCAGCCGAGATGTACAGAGTGAGGCATTAAATTCATGACCTTGCAATCTTACTTGATTTATTCCTGTTAAGAGTCTTACTTTTTCTGTTGCAAAGGTAACAAGGTGTTACATTTAGACATTTAATTTTAACTAAATGCAATTAATGAAGTTTGCTATTCCTCTTTTGATATATTGTAGCAAACATAATATATTTTCTTAAATGGGGGTTGTGTCAAAAGTACATCCTTATTATATTGCAGGCAAGTAGAGCAGGTGATTACCATTCCTAGGCTTTTATGGGAGTTAGGGATTTCTATACAAGCAGTCTTTTGTTAGGTCACAGTAGAGTGTTTTCTGCCAGGTTGGGAGCCTAGGCAAGCTAGGGCATTGTGTGCATGCTGCTAGAGGCGCCATTTGCTTGCATGTATTTAGCTGTGTCAGGTTGCTGCAAGTTAAAGCAGTGAAGCCAGAGGGCCACACCCGTGGTGCCATCATGGTAGACAGCCTGTGGACCCTGTGTTTATAAGCAGTCATTTTTCCAGACAGACTATGGCGGATACAACATGGTTACAACATGGTTACAACATGGTTTACAACACTGATTAGGGTGCAGGTGAAGATTTCAGTTGACTCGAAAAGTGGTTTCCCGATCCGGTTAAGGTTTGTCAACTTGATATTTTCTGAGGGTTTCCACTGGTACGAGTAACTGCAGATTAAAGTCTGGCCCTACACCAAGCTTGGACAGCGACAGATCCTTCAGGGAAGGATAGCAACCATCACTGCAGGGATATTCTTTGTTATCATCGCCAACGAGGTAGAACTCATTTCATATGCTTCAATGCCAACTTCAGAGGATCGTTTTCAAGGAATCACACAGGAGATGAATTTCGTTAATTTGAAATGTCTCGTTTCTCAGGGCCTTTATTATACTATCCGGATAATAAACTTTAATTGAAAGGGGGTAATTATTGTGCACATTAACTCATATACTATATTCTGCATTGTTTATAAAAGTACTTGTCAATAATGACGATTATCTGTGAATGGTTAAATTGTATTTTGTTCCAATGAAAGATTTATATATTAAAAACTATATTAACTCATTGATTAGATATGTAACATTATTCAGATAGAACAAAATCATCAAATTGATTGCCTCCGAGGCAAAGAAAAAATATACAAGGTAACGTATCTGACATACGTTAAATGGCAATCCATGTGCATTACCATGTCGTGGACTTGCGGGTTCCTGCCCTAGATTTCTTTTTAGACACTGTGATGGTCACCTCTTGCTCCTCTGTGTCTTTCTTGTCATTCTCTTGTAGCACCACACGTCGAGTTGTAATTGGAGGGGAAATGCTTGGATTGGGAAGATCCTGCGTCGAAGTGGAAGGAGTCATGGGTACTTCTGGTGCTGTCTGGACAAGAGACAGATCCAAGGCCTTTTCGTCGTCATTTTCTTCAGGTACCACCTCGTCGTCATCCATCTCAACATCAGACTCGTCAGAGTCCTTAAAGGAGGAGAGACCTCCAAGTTCTAGTGCCAGGTCATCCAACTGAGCCCTTGTCAGTTTGGGAGAAAACGGCTTTGGCATCTTCATCTTCAGTGGAGGACACTTACAAAGTTTTTCTCTTTCTTGTACGGCAATCTGCTCTCCCTTCTTGGACATCCGTTTGGTGATTGCCTTCTTCTCTTCTCTTCTCTGTTTTTCAACAAAGTCGTCGGTTGCTTCTGTAAGTATGCACGATTTGCATTCACTGACGGACCTTTTCTCAGTTCTTACATAATGTCTTTTAAGTGACAACATGGAGAGAGTTTCAAATTTGCAGTATTCACACTTATATGTCACCGAGATCTGATGGGAGTCCGCTAGATGCAGCGTCGTAAACCCAGCTGTGCACCGTGAGCATAAATGCATCATTTGTACAAAGTTATCGCTGTGACGCTGTCTTCATCACAAACACGATGAGGGGAACTTGAACATCTACCAGCTGATTTGACCCTCACAGAGTATTCAGTCATCAGTCCAATTTGGTTGACATCATGGAGAGTAGCTGGTTGAGCTTCAAAGATTCCAGCTCTAATTTTGAGAGATTATCAGTGGCAACAGAGAAATGTACATCAGGGAGATCTTTCAGACTTCAATGTTTAGCTCTGGCTATGCCAGAGAAGATAAGCGATCAATTTGACCAATTTCCCAAGATGATTTGCTGAGTTGTCGCCACCTCGCCGTCAAATCGAGGGGAGAATTTTCGTTGCCAGATAAGATGTGAAACGTCAGAAGGAGAAGTCTCGTTTTCGTCTCAACGAGAAAAGTTCCAAACCAGGTACATCAGAGGAGATTTTTACCACCTCGGTGTAATTCGCCAGAAAGATCATCCAGCGTTTTCCATGCCAGACCCTACGAGCATGGCACCAGACGTCGTATATAGCATCTACGTCATTACATGTATGCCGTGCACTGCATACAATAAGATGTCGCCAGCAATCAGCCCATGGGATGATTCCAGCAAGAATAGTCAAGGAGGTAAGCCTTTCTCCTCAACCAGAACCTTGCCAAAGAGTTTCCAGCATCAATAACCCTCAGTTCGTCGCCATCAATGTAAGTGGAGCTAGAGTTCACCTTTGTCCTCAGAATGCTGTCATCATAGCCAGGGACCAGAGCTGCAATCTCAAGATCCTGGAAATCTACGACTATTGCCTTGGGGCTCCAGACATCAGGAGTGAGATCATGTAGAACATCTTTATTCGTTTCCAGAGCCTCAATTTAGGATCCAAATTTTGCTTGGAACCAATTTTGTATGACTTCCAGAATGTCATTTTTGTTTATGTCACCAGTTACCTTTTACAATGTCAAAGTCTTACTTGCTATCACTAACTACAATGGTTCAAAGTAGTTTGCATTATACTTCATCTAAATTGCAGCTAATCTTACTTTAATAACCTACCAACAGTAAATGTACTTGTAATACATAATTAAGTACTAAGTCTGGTTCACATTAGCTACAATGCTCTAAAAAAAAAATAACCGAACAAACCATTCTAGTCACCAAATGTGGCGAGTCCGAATAGGGGGGGGGGGGGGTTAATAAAATTGGGGAAATAAGAAGAATGGAGGAAACCCAAAGGGGTGCGAGAGAGATAACTGGTAGAAATAAAGAGAAAGAAGAGAAGAAATTTAACAAACTGACTGATCATCTTCCACTCTCTCATCTTCATAAGTCTACCTTGCCACCACAATTAAACAAAACATTACTTCTCCCGGTAAGCTGCCACCATCTAGTCTTTTGAGCGCTAGATCTCTCTTTCTCTTTACAGTGTTATGTTATAAAGAGAATACACACAACATCACACAAAATTAAATGTCCTAATTATGCACAAATCTCGGCCTTCTCATTGGCTCACTCACTTTGACTCTAGACAAAACAACGCACTCATTCCTGTCTCCCATTGGTCAACCTTTGACCCGAACCCCGAAATAAACAACTACTCTCGTGCTTAATCCGCTCATGCACTTTCCTATTCATGCATGCCAAGAGCATCTCGGTTCATCTTACAACCTTCATCCCAAATACATTCCAGTTTCTGCAACGACAAGGTGAGTCTACAATTCCATTATTATTCTTAGATCGACATAATTGTGTCGTCCAAAAGAAACTTGTAATAAATGGTTTCACAACAATAAAGTGTATTAAAGTGAATTAGTGTACTATTTGTATTTTCCTGAGAATCTGATAGTTTGCTAATTATAAATTATAACATTTAGGAGCAAGGCATATTAGATTATTAAGGAAAGTGTCTGCCTTGTCCTGGTATCTGAGAGGCAAACCAAATAAGAACAAGTCCTAATCCTATAATTGTCATACCACTTAGGGAACTACAGTGTATAAAAGAACAGCAAAATGCATATACAAGTAAAATCAACTACAACTACGATTCCTAATCTGAGTCAATTAAATTAATTAATTAATTGGTTGCCTCAGTCAAACAAGGCACTGGTGACATTTAAGTAATGGAGGTCCACAACCTCCTCTTCCAAAAAATCATGGCCGCTGTTGTTATAAGCTCACCTTGCTCTCTCTGAAGACCAACAAATCTGTACGTGACTTGTAGTGTTTAACTAAGTCGGCTAACACAAAGTAACTCACTTCAAAGTCAGCCGCGCTATTTATACTGCCCGGGGGGCCGCTGACCTAGCTACGCGCAGCGTACAATTTGACTACACGCAACACAATGCGCAGTGTGCTACACACACATTGGTCACTTTAACACGCGTATTATCTGCATAAGTATTCATGACTTTGATCTATTTCTCCATTGTGATGTACATGTTTATTGTGACGTATTTCACAGCTGTACTACATACAATAAAATCATGCATGTACTGAAAGCAGACTTGTGTTAAATACAAGTTTATCTCAATAAATGAATCAATTAAATGAGAAATATAACTTCTCATCTCAAAGTCTCCAGACTCTCCTCAAAAAGGTAAGATTTACATCAAGAAATAATAATTCTGGTAGAAACTAATTCTACACAAGTGGTTTCCCAAATTGAACCCCAAACAGAATCTTGTTTATAAAATAGATTAAGGGGGGGGGGGGGATTTCGCTACAATATCAACGATTTTGTCATGCCCTGTTGAAAGACACTACTTTGAAGAATATTTCAGTAAACTATTTAACTCCGTTATGTACATTAAGGGTGTATATTTCCTAATTCAAGCAGCAAAATTCAACATATTGCGAGTTTCAGTGCAAATTGTGACCAATTTAATAAATAAGTTGTGTCAACATGTAGTTTTTAAGTTATCAATCTATAATTGCTCCCACATCTTCCTGAGAGTTCATTTCACTGCATGTATGAATGGGGTAAAAATGGAAAAAACGCAATCTTCGTAAGTACAATAGGGTAATTATCCTAGAAAATAGGCTGATTATTCGTGTTTTTTATAAATCCATATAAAACGTTTAGATTTCCACGGATTTCCAATTTAATTTTTTACCACCATTTTTCCTGATGTCTCAGCTTTAAGCCGATACCAGATTTGGCTGCCACCTTCTGCCCTTTTTTATGTTAAAGCCGATTTTCCTTGACACATTACCTGGAAAATATGTTTATTTTTGACCGCGCAGCCGCTGATGGATTCTCTGTCAGCATAGGCCGCCGCATGGGGGCGCGCATGACTTTCTTTACACGGCAATGTCCCAATTTTTGATCAACACTAATAAGAAAACAAGATAATAATTTGGAGAAAGCATAATTTGTATCATAATTTGTCCAACACCAAAACCAAACTCTCAAAAAAAATTTTGTACAGACCCAACATTCTGAGTAATTAACAATGGCTTCAGTGAATATTTCAAGGCAAAGGCTTTTCGAAATAATTCACTCTTTTGACAGTATAAACAATAGGGTAAAAGGATTCAAAATATACATGGAGTTTATCAGTCAGTATTATGATTTTGATAACTCGATAGTACCTACAGAATTTTTTCTTAGTGATGCAGGTACTTTCTCTATAGCAACATTATCAAGCGCTATTTCATTTTTAAAAACCTCATTTAAGAACTCATTTTTCAGCTAACTGAATATTATTATTTTATTAGTATATGCATTATTAAAGTTCAATTTCAAGTAATGGCATCATACATTACAATACATTGCAAATTTCTCATTATTACAAATATTTCCCAGTACGGCGCCCCCCCCCCCCCGATTAAGTCACTCTTACATACCATGTGCCTGAACTTTAAGTTAAGACCGTTTTCACCTTTTGATATAAAGGCATAGAGATTGCATTATCAATTTTCTGAGATATGAAAATCATTGTAATGCGAGAAATATGTTATTTTCCATTGGATTTTGGCAGCCAATCAGAAATCAGTATTTTAATGACGTCATAGGTATTTGAAAATATTTTCATTGGATTCTACGGGTCTGAATACCCCAAAACCCATCATCTAAGTTTAAATTTTCAGTAAAACTCAGTGAATATGAATTTTGGCGCACTTTGGAGCCATTCTGGCCCACTGTGCTGCCCTTCTATCACCCCCGAGGTGAAGCCAACGGGTGATAGAAAGGCCGGTATGAACACCACCGAGGGAGTAATAATTTCCACCACCATCCCATTACAGAGCAGTCCATATTTGTTTTATATACCTCATCCTTTCATTGATTCATGAATAGGTCTAGCTGTAGGTCTAGCTCTAACAAACAGGAAATGAGATCAAGAGGATTTACTCACCAGAATAAGAAGATCAAATTCTGCAAAGTTCAATTGTTAACTCCAGTTTATCCAGTGCTGAAAGAAATCCAACATCAAGAGTCTATTTGCTCCTCATAGTAACATATTTACAGTCTTTTGAAGTTCTAAAGCGTTTCAAATATCCAACGCTAAATGAAATCCAACATCAACAGTCGCCATGTATATTGATTAACGTAGTCGTAGCCTAGCAACTCGCAAAAGCGCTCTTAAAAAACTGAACCAATTTTTTTGTGTACATACTTCGCGGAGGGGTTACGCGTTCTATCCGATTAGGCGTTCTATCATTTGACCTTCGGTCAATTGACAGAACGCCAAAACTCTCTGACGCAATGATAGATCGAGATGCGCCGTGTCACGTGATATAGCTTTGACCAATCAGTGAATAAGAATCTATGTATGAGGTATATAATATATGTGATATCATACTCTAATCATTGATAGGATGTGATTTCATATGCTAATCATTGATTATTTCATTTGCTAATCAATAGTACGTGTACGTAGCCCATTGTTTTGGTCTTTATATCTTACCATACCTTGGTTAGTGTAGGTACCTACTTGGATTGATAATCATATTGGTACACAATAAAATAAAATGTTCAAATCGTGTGCAGCCCACGAGATATAAAAACCACGATAGCGACCTGTCGGTCTTGCTGTCCTTCTAGCAAATTTTACAGCAAGCTCCTGAGACCGACATGTCATTGGCGGTCTCGTGTGCTGTCGGTCTAATGGGATATCCAGTTCAAGTAATGTATACATCTCACGCTTGAAATTAACCATTCATTCTTATGGTATTTCTGAAACGTATATCCTTCTCTCCACAGATCATGCAAAATACCTCGGACGCGTCGTCATTGTTATGGCAATCGTCATCCAATGATATCAAGCACGATCTCGACATCTCTGATTGCAGCAGTGATGCCGAGACCCTGGATGACGTCAGGGAGCACGATGAAACATTATACATGGTCATCTTTGTCTGGACCGCCACTATCATGTTTACCGGTTGCCTTGGGAATATACTCGTTATATCAGCGGTCTTCTTGCATCGGAACTTACGTAAAATCGGTGCGTACAATTTACACTCCTGTCACACCACCATAACTACTCAAAACTAACAGAATCTAACAGGGGTATTATAATTGTTTGTTTGCTCTATTGTTGTTCTAATAACCGAGGGGTAAATTGCGTATTGACTTCAGCTGATTATCAGCATTAAGACTGAGGTACTGTCTGAGAGAATTAGGCAGATTTGAAAAAAAGTCGGAAGATGGAGGTCGGCGGATTTCTTTTATATTTTGAAGTTGTGGTATATGCAGGGTATATCCTACGAAAAGGATGTAAAATTTTCTGTTCAGAATTCCATTCATAGTTATCCCTACCTCCTAAAAATAGCCCTTTTTGGTACTAATCAAGGACATGAATTTTGAAATTTAGTGCAATTTTCATTCAGAGTAAAAATGCAAGTAGGATTGTACCATTCCAACAAAACTTACGGGATTTCTCCTTCTATATTTCTTCTTACAATTTGTATAGGCAATATGTAAAATGAAGTGTTGGATCATTCCATTATTACTATAGGGGTGAAGCCAATTTTCCCATTTTTTGAGAAAATTGGAAAATCCCCATTTTGGGTCATTTTCGAAGTGGTGTATCTCAAATGGCCCAACTTTTTAAAAGTTGGTTTTGCCATTCATTGGATGTGGGCCAAACCTAGATCAATCCATTCCAGGTTTCAAATGCGTGGAGTGTCTTTTACTTTTTTGTCCCGAGCCGCTTGAAATAGGTCAAACCAGCGAAAAGCTGAAAAGTATCGTTTTTGAAAGAGTGGTACATTTCTTGTACATTTATGAATATTCTACCCGAAAGCAATGGAATTACTATTAAAAAATCATATCATCGTCGGAAAGGTTATTTATGTTATTTCTTCACATTTGCTCACATTTGCACATGTAAACATACCTAAAGTACTCAATGGACGACTCCAAGGGGAAAATGGTCCCATGTAGGCCCTGTAGTCATTTGTATGAATTTTCAGACTGAAGTCAAGAAGGGGCACTTATCAAAAGGGGAAAATGCGCACTTATTAGAAGGGAAATGGGGCACCTATCAGAAGTAAAAATGCACTTATCAAAAGAGAAATGGGCATATATCAGAAAGGAAGGGCGATATTTAGATTCGAATAATGAGGGGCACTTATCAGAAGGAGAAAAGGATACTTATTAGAGAGACAAAGTGGCATTTATCAGATTTGAAAAGGGCACTTATCAGAAGTAAAGACGAGGCACTTATCAAAAGTAAAGATGGGGCACTTATAAGAAGTGAAGAGGGGAAACTTATCAGAAGTAAAGAAGGGGCACTTATCAAAAGGGGAAAATGCGCTCTTATTAGAAAGGAAATGGGGCACCTATCAGAAGTAAAAATGCACTTATCAAAGGAGAAAAGGATACTTATTAGGGAGATAAGGTGGCAATTATCAGATTTGAAAAGGGGCACTTTTCAGCAGGCGGAAAGGACACTTATTAGAGAGATTAGGTAGTAATTATCAGATTTGAAAAGGAACACTTTTCAGAAAGCGAAAAGGGCACTTATTAGAAAGATCAAGTGGCACCCCTGGAAGTAGCATTATGCAGTCACTCTGTGATGAACTATTAAATCAAAATATACGTCAGTCATTGATTTTGGCGTGAGATGAATTTTAGATTAGATTAACGTGTTTTTTTTGTGTTTTTTTGTTTTTCAATTTCTCAAAAAGGGGGAAATTTATGATTTTGTAGGTTTATTTTTATATATTAAACACACATTATTCCACACTCTCGAAATCGGCTATTGAAATGGAGGCACTATGCGACCGATTTTTGATTGAAAATAGGTTAGGTAATTGACATCAGCCCAATATGAATTTAGGTTTCAATTAATTTTTTGTTTAATTCAATTTTTTTTTAATGTGAAAGATGGCGTATCTTAGGTGTATTTTTACATAACTATTACACATTACTCCACACTTTTGACATCAGTTATCGAAAGAAGCACTATGAAGGCACTCTGTGACCAAGTATTGATTAAATATAGGTTCAATTGGTATTAGCCTAAGACGAATTAATGTTAAAGTTATTCTCTTTTTCTTGCAAATTTTCAAAAATGCGAAAATTGGCATATACATAGTGTAAGGCTACTTTGACCTAAATACAAAAAAATATCCAACAATTTTAAAATTCAGATATGGAACATAGCGCTATGATGGCCCAACATGCCCAGTATGATTTGAACATATATTTGGTCACGTAATATTTTCTTTGTCAACGTTAACATTGAAAAATCTTTCTTTTTAGACATTTGTCAGAAGTTAAAAAGGGTAGTTTTTAACAGACATGAGCATAAAAAGTGTAAGACACTCCACACATTTGAAATCATAAATCAAAAGTGGACACGTGAAGACACTTTCTGACCAAATATTAGCTCATAAAAAGTTGGGCCATTTTTGTTATACTCTGTTGAATTTAACGTAAAATTGCATTTTTTCAAATTTCTCAAAAACCGAAAAAATTAGATTTTTCCAAGTAAAAATATCACCATTAAGTCTAATCATTCATTATTCAATTTTATATCAGAAGAACTCACAAGGTAATGATAGTTTGTGGCTAAAATTTCAAAGAGATCGGGTCATTTTACCCCCGGGGGGGGGGGGGGGGGGCACTCAGATATATGGGTGTACACATGCGTGTCCATGGGTTTTCCAAATACCCCCTAAACAGGTTTTATACTTGGATGAAAAAAGAACCCTAAACGAGGATTTTTGCGCGGTTTTTCATCATCAAACCCCCTAAACAGGTTTGACTTCGGCCAGATTAGTCAAAAGCACCCCTTTTTGTTGAAAATCGGCGTTTTTGGACCCCTTAACGCGTAACGCGCGTTACGCGTTCCACCCGAAAAAAGGACCCCTTTTACGCGTTTTCTTGGACGCGCATGTGTACACCCATATTATCTGAGTGGCCCCCCCCCCCCCCGGGATTTTACCTAGGTGAAACATTTTCATAAAATTGGGCGTTTTTCGTAAATTAAAAGTGTAAAAATAGGCTACAGAGAGCGCATTTTGGGGTGGGGTGCAAAGAGATTCGATCATACCAGAGACTCAACTAAAAATGTGACCTTTGACATGCCATAGGCTTAGCATTAGATGTATTGTGGGAGCTATGTCCGATTTGAACAGTGATCTGATTCAATAAATGTTTATTCATGAGGAATGACGTCAAAAACTCGTCAAATACTGTTCGATGATTGGTTAGTTGCTCATATTAACATAATGTTTTATGTATAAGATCATACACAATTCCCTAAAATATGAACACGAAATAGGGAAAATGGGTAGTGCTACTTTTCAACACAAATCTCAAGAAAACTTCGTATTTTGAGAAATTTTAGTTTTAGAAGGAGTTTGTCTCATAAATCTCACGAAAGCAGAAGATTCTCCGGGGGACATTCTTAACAAAGGAATGCCGTATGATGCCATGAAATGTAAGTAAATGTGTATTTTGTTTAACGTTCCTCTTAATGGGTGGGCTGTGTTCGTCGTGGCTGCTAGTGAGTTCACTGTACACAACGTATTATCCCACATTCCACCCCCCCCCCTCCCTCTCTTGCATGACAAAACAAAGTTATTATCTTTGACTGAACTCTAAAACGGACATTTTGAATTCTACTGGTAATAGTTTTCGAAAAGATCAGAAATTTTCCGAAGATCTCTATATTATGATAGTGCTCAGACCTAAACAGTAAAGCGCATGGCTTCATTACCGACAATCAGCGGTAGATGTGGACCTGTTCAAAATTGATCATGACACTGAATGCGCAAGATCCTCACTCTGGGGAGCTGGGCCGCGCCGGGTAAGATCTTGCAGAGCGGTCTGTTAGTTTTGGGTACGCCGATCCTGGCCGGCTATCTACGCTTTGCCTACGGCTACGATAGCAAAAGATGCAGGTGCCCTGGATCTAGGCCTATCTTAGTATCGCCTTCAACTTTGTTTTAAGTAGGGTCTAGAAAGATCAACTTAGAATTTGAATGACCATGTCTTGAATCATGCTGGATCAGATAAAAATGTTCTTTATTATATACATGTATAACCTAATGCTGCTACTGAGAGCTGACTCAATTTTTTTCGTGTACACAGTACTGTAGGTAGTGACAACCATAACGAGTCACCACTGTCACTGACTTTGAGACGTAACCTACTTGTGCGAGTATAATATTATTAATCTAAACAGTAGATCCGTGGCATGCTTTTATGACTACTATGATCCTAACATCTTGTTCTCTTTTGCTTGCAGAGCTATAGGACCAAAGTAGAGAAACACATGGGGACCGGGACCAGATCATCCAATATCGTGATAGAACCTACCTGGGGCTGGGCTGTAGATTATTGTCATCCACTCACTGTGGAAAACCCAAATTGAACAGGAAAGGTAATTTTTTTTTTTAAATGTAGACCTTTAAGCCAACATAACCCTTTCAGGACCGGAATTATTTAAGGTCTAAATTGATCACATTTTTTTCTTCAAATTGGCAACAATAATATTTTTCTAATAGAGCTCCATGTTTCTAATAAGGTGTTGTGTCTTTGAAAACAATATACATTAGTAGAGAAGTATTCAGTTGTCTCGCGAAGAGGGTGAAACTTGGTAGAGGTCACGACGTTTCGTTGGCTGCTGCTCAACTTTGTCAAGCGATGGAGACGCGCGTGTGTGTGTGTGTGGTTGCGGACTTGGGTGACGACACTCCGGGGCCGGGCCGGGCGAGACTTCAAGAGCGCCGCCCTGTGTCGGTCGATTTACGGACGTCGGGGAATTCAATGCCTGGGAGCGGGCAGTGGGTATTGTACTGAATCCGAATCCCACGTCGCGGTTGATGTTGGCGTGTAGTCGGACTCAGCAAACACTGGCACACCCGACGGGTAAAGGAGGCTATCCAGATCCGACTACACGCCAACAACATCAACCGCGACGTGGGATTCGGAATTTCCGATTCATGGATGCGCTGCATCAAGCAACACAAAGCTTCCCGCTACATCTCAGTGCCTGCCCAGCGGAACACAGCCCAGCAGCCGCCCGACACCCACCGCAGCAGTACAATACCCACCGCCCGCTCCCAGGGATTGAATTCCCCGACGTCCGTAATTCGACCGACACAGTTTCGCCCGGCCAGCGAAATTCTTTTCCCTGTACCTTTGGGGCTATCCAATCTGAATATTCATGAAAGAGACTACAGGTATCGGACTTGTATTTTCTTACTCAGTTTCACCTTATTTTTAAATCAGCAAAAGAAAATTTCGTAATATAATCCTCTGCCGAGATTCGAACTTCCGGTCCTTTCATCGATAGCGCACCAGATTATCTGACTGCGCCACACAGAACAGCTGCTCAATGGCCTTGCTCGTTTTATCATATCCCTACAGTTCGTTTTCATGAATATTCATGCCGACTAGTCTTGACGGAATAAACCGTATTACTCGTCATGCGCATGCGTACTCTCATCTCTAAGACCCAAGTCATGAATATTCATATTGGATAGCCCCAAAGGTACAGGGAAAAAAATTTCGCGCCCGGCCCGGCCCCGGAGTGTCGTCACCCAAGTCCGCAACCACGCTATAACCTGCGTCCCCGCACCGGCGTTTGTTTGTAATCAGTCATTTTCCGTTATTTACATAGACAGTTAAGGTAAAAAAAAAAATTGTTTAATACATAGGTCCAAAACGAATCAAAAACAAATCCAAATCCAGCGCGAGAGGCAGGAATAGTCATGTATGACTGAATCCCTTTAAACCTTAATTTAAAAAAAAAAAAGCGTCTCCATCACTTGACAAAGTTGAGCAGCAGCCAACGAAACGTCGTGACCTCTACCAAGTTTCACCTGCTTCGCGAGACAACTGAATACTTCTCTACTATTGGATTCTACCGCGATGATGAACATCTTCAGAACAATATACATGGTTACAAATTTTGTCGAAAAATATTGTCAATTATGATTGAAAACAATGATTTTGAACCTCTCATTGTGTTGCCAATTTAGGGATTTTAAAGCATATTCTCGCTTTTTAAATTCCTGGCACAAAATGTAGTATGGTAATGTAACAAAAATGGACATAGTATATGCAGAAATTGTTGCTCTTTCTACTCGTGCATCCGGTATGTTTTTAGATCTGAATCAAAAGTTATTGAGCCAAACCACAAAATGTCAATTGTCTTGAAAGGGATAATTGGTGTAAATTTCTATTTGGCCATAGCTTAGTCTGAGTCTTGTACTAGCAGCTCTGTAAGATTAGATCTTATTATTAATATTAGACTTTGATGTGTATCTGTTTTCTGTACTACTGTAGACCGTCCGTAGACAGTCTGTACAGTCAAATTCAAAATTCTTAAGTCCAGTAAATTATTTTAATTATACCCGTTTACCTTATTACCATAGACGGATGCAGTAATTTAAATTCGAAATATAACCAATAAATTTTCAAAATTAAGTAATTTTCCTTTTAATTACAATTGTGATTTAGAAAAAGAGTTAAAAAGATATGGCATGACTGTATTATTGTATCCCCCGATCTAGTGTTCGGGGATACTATGGATTTGGCATAGTCGCGCCGCGTCCGCGTCCGACGCAGAGATTTTCTTGTGAGCGCTCTACTGGCTGCAGTTTTTGTCGGATCACCTTCAAATTTCACATGGAGTTGCATTATGGTAAGATGAAGAAGCCTATTGTTTTTGGTGTGGGCGGAGTCAACATTGTTGCCATGGTAACCATATTTTTTAGAAAAAGAGTTAGAAAGATATGGCATGACTGTGTTATTGTATCCCGCGAACTAGTGTTCGGGGATACAATAGATTTGGCATCGTCGCGCCGCGTCCCCGTCCGACGCAGTGATTTTCTTGTGAGCGCTCGACTGGCTGCAGTTTTTGTCGGATCACCTTCAAAATTCACATGGAGTTGCATTATTGTAAGATGAAGAAGCCTATTGTTTTTGGTGCGGACGGAGTCATGGTTGCCATGGTAACCATATTTTTAAAGAAATGTTAAAGATATTCTTGTGAGCGCTCTACCGGCTGCAGTTCTTGCCGGATCACCTTCAAATTTCGCATGGAGGTGCATTATGGTAAGATGAAAAGATTTTCTTGTGAGCGCTCGACTGGCTGCAGTTTTTGTCGGATCACCTTCAAATTTCACATGGAGTTGCATTATGGTAAGATGAAGAAGCCTATTGTTTTTGGTGTGGGCGGAGTCGACATTGTTGCCATGGTAACCATATTTTGAAAAGAAATGGTAAAGATTTTCTTGTGAGCGCTCTACCGGCTGCAGTTTTTGTCGGATCACCTTCAAATTTCGCATGGATGAAGACGCCTATTGTTTTTGGTTGGGCGGAGTCGACATTGTTGCCATGGTAACCATATTTTTTAAAGAAATGGTAAAGATTTTCTTGTGAGCGCTCTAACGGCTGCAGTTTTTGTCAGATCACCTTCAAATTTCGCATGGAGGTGCATTATGGTAAGATGAAGACGCCTATTGTTTTTGGTGTGGGTGGAGTCATCGTTGCCATGGTAACCATATTTTTTAAAGAAATGGTAAAGATTTTCTTGTGAGCGCTCTACCGGCTGCAGTTTTTGTCGGATCACCTTCAAATTTCGCATGGATGAAGACGCCTATTGTTTTTGGTTGGGCGGAGTCGACATTGTTGCCATGGTAACCATATTTTGTAAAAAAATAGTAAAGACTTTCTTGTGAGCGCTCTGCCGGCTGCAGTTTTTGTCAGATCACCTTCAATTTCAAAAAATGACAAAAGTACAAAAGGTCATTTTTGTCAGCAGTAATACCCGAGGTCCCAAATTGCCACTTTATCCATTTCAGTCACAACATTGATTCAAATGGGGGATAGGTGACGAGTTCGGGGGATACATGTACTCGGACTGGTCCCCCCTCCGAGTACTTTGGTTACAAATGATTTTAGTATGCAACTTGTGTTCATAATTGTATGCATAAGTATTGCATTAAGATTTAATCATATTTATATATCTTCAACCTTAAGAGATAATCCTTTTCATCAGCTCCTTGAAGCTGTCCCGAGATTCTATAATCTGTAATTTGTTCCTTTTTATCATCTGTGCAATAATTGTGCTATGGGGAATGTTTCAAAACTACCATTATTTGGACAAACATCACCTCATATCATTTTGGGCAGTAAGTTGGTCTCTTTGTACTTTTATGTCTTGTATATTCTCATGATAATGTGAAGGGATCCACCTAATGTATAAATCGGATGTCACTAGATAGATTTAAAATTGTTTGCTTACAAAATGAAATAAAATAGAAATCGGTATGCCACCCCCTCACCTGCCCCATGATTTGTTGTCCATGAAGCATATATGTGACCCGACGCCTCAAAACCTACAATAAGTCGCCAAAATTATTTTTTTTGTTTTATACATTTTCTGAAAGTAGAGATTCTCAGCTTTCCAATGGTATATCACTTGCCTACTTTACTCAATGATAACACCTTTAAATATCACATTTAGAATCAGTATGTAACCAGCAATCAATAACTCCTATTCAGAAAAATGGTCATTTAAGTTCGGAACAAAAGAGTGCTAAAACCTTCGCTCTCTGTGTGCGCCCAAGTAAAACTGGGTATTCAAATGGCCATAGCAACCGGTATGAAGGGATTATCAGATTAGGCTGAATTTTGGCACCCTACTCCAGGAGGACCTATTCATTACTCACTCCAAAAATCAATTTAATACCTTTAGAGGTAAAGTAGTAATTTGGCATTGAATGAAAGTATTACAAAAGCTCTCCAAACATTCATTAGAGCTCGACAGGTGAAAAAAGGAGTCATTTTAAAATGCCCCAAAAACATATTTCTAAGTCGAATTACGACTCACAAACTTGAGACATGATAGAATGATAATGAAACTACCCATTTCTATCCAAAACAGAAAATCGACTGATCCAAGCAAATTTACTATTTTGGGCTGTTTGCTACGTTGTGGTCCGTGCGACTTATTGTAGGTTTTGAGGCGGCGGGTCACATATGATACATCTGTATATTGCATTTCAAGAGAGCATTAACTTTTATGTTGATAAGTGAGCTATTTTAATAAACATCATTTCACACTGAAAAACTTCTATATTTGTTTTTTTTCCCCATAATTTTGTGAAAGATGTGGTGGTGATGATGATGATGATGCAGGCACAATATGGCATGTGTTCTGAATTGTGATGGTGGATTGGTGTAAAAACAGCCTTATGCAACCTTGAATAACTGGATGATAGACTGATTTGTGTGGGGTTTCTGTTGAACTCATTTTACAAGAAAAAAGAAAAAAAAAATCAGATTTGAGGTTTGTTTTGTTTGTTTTAGTTGGGTTTTTTTCGGGGGGGGGGGGGGTACATGTATAAGCAGCCAGTGCACGGTGGTACATATGGGTTCATGGGGAGCACATTTTCTCTTTGTACTTGAGATAAGATATGCCAGATCTGCAAGGCACAAGGAAAGCATTCAATGAAGGGAAATTCATATCGAAGGAGGCTTTCTTTTTTTTTCTTCTTCATCCTCTTGTTCTTGTTCTTTTTCCTCCTCTTCCTCTTCCTCTTCTTTTTTTCTTCTTCATCTTCTATTTCTTGTAATTTCTTCTTTTTCTTCTTCTTCCTCTTCTTCTTCTTCTTCTTCTTCCTCTTCCTCTTCTTCTCTTCCTCTTTTTTCTTGTTCTTTATCTTCTTCTTTTTCTTCTACAAGTACAGTAGAAGCCTAAAGTACAGTTCCATTTTATGTTAATTAGTTATAAATATTCATGAATATTCAAATTTATAATTTCAATAACTTTACGCGCTGCGCGCTGGCCGAAATCTGATTTTCGCTGGTACACTGAAAAAATTTCGGCTTCATAGGCTAAAACATGAAAAACGGGAGCAGTGTGCACTTTTGACCCGCCGGAAATTTCCCCAGGGAAATTCGGATGCAGAAGCGGAGTTGAGCCCCTCTGGTGGGGTGGTAAAATCACAGATAGAACTGGTGGAGCGGTTTCATAGCTATTTTTGAAAATGCTTCAAAGGACTTGATCAAACTTTAAAATATGAGTCCAGTTTGCCGACCCCCATCTTCCGACCCCTGCCTGATTCTCTCAGACAGTAGGTCTTAATATTCCCAAGAAATAATGGCGTTTTTAATAACTAAGCGTATTGAAAGTATAGTATCTTCGTGCCAAACACGTTGAACAGGTTGAAAATTTGATGAATGTTAATATACAGTGCGTATAAAAAAAGGATACCCAACTTTGATAGCTTCTAATTGAAATGTTATAACCGATGTGACTATGAAATTTATTTCATGATGAAGAGTAACTTAATGCCTGTCTATTGGTATCTCATTCATGACATTTCTGCCATGGATGACTGAGCACCGGCTTTAAAAACAAGTGTAGTCAAAGTCTCCTCGTTCCAAGTTATGGCTGATGCAACAAATGTAGGTCAAGCCATATGAATGAGTTACTTTAGTCTGAAATCATTTTAAAAGTTGAAGTCTCCTTTGTGCTTCAATGCTTCATTGTTTAAAATGATCTAGTGTAAGCTTTCAAATGACTTTCTTCCAATATATATAATCTTTTACTTATTTTAACAGCCTCCTATAAACTTCTTGTCTCGTGATAGTAAAAACTCTCTGCCCATTTGTCCATTGCACCATTTCACCTGCATAAGGTGCACACGGTGTTTTTCACGAAAAGCACATGAACGCAAAGATTTCCTGACCTTAAAGAATAATAAGAAAACAAATGAAGGATACATGTGTAGTTGAGAATTACCAAGGTAACTTTCAAGAAAAAAAAAGGTCCATTGTGAATGACTCAGTAAAAAGGCTTACCTTTAAAAAGGGGATGCGGACGAAACCAAGATTGTGTTATCGTGGCAAATAAAACATCACATTATTTAGCTTGTAATAAGCCCATTCTAGAGTTGGAGTTGACTTTAACACCTTTTCTATGCACAAAATCAATTGAAAATAACTCAGCAATTGTTTTCCAGCTGAAGTAACTAATTAATGCATAATTGGTTTTTCCCAAAATCGCCCCTTCAGCCCAAACTTGGTAAAAGAGGATTATGACAATACTTTTGAAAAGTTATGAATAATGTATCATTACACAGAATAGAGGTTGTTATTAACTATGAAATAAATTTCAAGCTCATAGAGATTATCTTTTTAACTAGAAGCTACCAAAGTTGATACGCACTGTATATTGTTCAATGTTCCATTTCCCGACATACCAGCGGTGCTGTTCCATCGAAACTTACGTAAGATCGGTGCGTATATTCATACTGACTCTGACTGATGCATGATCATATTAAAAGACTGCGCTAGCATCATATTCCGACCTCCCAAAGAACGATGGTCTTTAGCAGGGGCCTGGGAACCGGGGGTGCGGGGGTGCTGCAGCGTTTTAGGGTCTCTTTAAAAAAGTAATTAAGAGACACTAAAATGCCGATGACCTTTTTTTTTGGCTCACAGCACCCCCAGGCGCCTGGTCTTTTAGCTAACATTTTAAAAGTGGTCCATTGTCAAGACTGAAAACTTGATGCATGTTTTTTTTATTGTATTTTTCTCGCGTAAATAATAATCATGATACAAAGGTTATACAGTGCGTCCCCCCCCCCAAAAAAAAAAGTTAACAGTTGGAAAAAGTCTCCCCAAATAAATTTGTCAATATATCTAAAGGAAATGTTCATACCTGTAGATAAAATATTAGGGTCTCTTCTATCAAATAACACCAAAATATCTTTAAATAGTTTACGCTCGAGTGAACACACACCAATGTTGTGAAAGGGTGCAAAATCCAGATTTGACAAGAATTAAAGGGAAATCCTACCTTGATTTTTGTCTATTGACATTCTATGAAGCGTAACTTGCTGATTAATTTGATACCAAATTTACCAAAAAATTTACCAATGACATGTATGAAGAAAGTTATAGAATGTTTTAGATCTCACCAAACACTTCTTTACAACCATTAATGACACTCGACCGCAAAAGGTTGGGAGAAACGACAGCTGCAAAACACAATATGACAATTGTTGTGTGAATTAATTACTTATACACACATACTCGGTCGCGCTCTGTGTGGGATATGCGTGTAGAGAAAGAGCAGCATAGGGGAATAAACCAAATTAAAAAAAAGAAAAAAAGATAGAATCTAGGCTAAGAATTGTCCACAGATACGTCATTCGTGTTCCTAGTCCACTGCAAACATAAAAAATGGCGGCCCCCATGCATGTGCAGCAGACGACGGGCGAAAGGCGTGTTTGGGGGATCTTCATTCTATAACTTTCTTCATAGCTGTCCAATTCTGCTAAATTTTGTATCAAATTAATCAGCAAGTTACGCTTCATATAACATCAATAGAAAAAAAAAAGGTTGGATTTCCCTTTAATATTGGCTTTGGCTGGTAAAATCCATGCTGAGAATCATGAAAAGGCTTAGAAAAATCCATATTCTGATCAATAATAGACAATATATGAAAAAACAGGATTTGTTCTCTGTATATCCTTACACATCCCATCAACATCGTATGCTTGAGTGAGCAATTAACTACTTTGTTCAGTGTTTGAAAATGATAATTTTGGTGAATCTTTTAATTTCATCTTGCTTACTCACTCAACCATAACATTTTGATGGGATATATCAGGATATACAGTAAACAAAGTCTGTTCTTTCATAAATTGTCTTTTAAATCAGAATATAAAATTTTCAGGCCTTTTCACGACTCTCATCTTTTCTGACACCAGCCAGAACATAAAACATTTCTCAAGTATAAAATAAAAACTACTTTCAAAAAATAAACTCTAAGACAATTTCAATAGCCCTGTCTATCACCTTTAGAAATGTGCAAACATTAGAATTGTGTATTACATAATCCGAACCTGATTTCTATGGGCAATACAATTGGCCTTTGAAATTGCCCTTGAGTTTATTTTTCGAAAGTAGTTCTTATCGTGTTAAAAGTGCCTTTTGCTCCCTCAAGCGTAAAATATTGAGATATTTTGGTGTTATTGCATAGGAGAGACCCTAGGCTATCTACAAGAATTAACATTTCTTGAAAATATTCTGAAATATTTATTTGGAGAGACATTTTCCAACTGTTTACAATATTTGCGGGTGGCTGACTTTGCATACTTTATAATACATAAGGCACACTTTTGCACGGCATATTGAAGATAGACAATAATTATTCCCTTTTATAGTATACAATATACAGGGCCCGAGGAAATGATCGAACTAGATTTCTGAATAAAGGCCCTGTTTATTTGTTTTATATCCGATCAAAAACTAAATAGATCTGAATCTAACTTCAATGTAGGTATGACAAGTTAATGTTAGATGGTCTAAATCTACGTTAGACCTTTAACGTTAGATCTCGTAACTCAGTAAACGCTAAAAGTTAGATTGACGATTGATAGTCAGCGAGACCGACCCCATATGATACAGATCAAAGTCAATTTCCGTCGTAATGTCGTTGGTGCCTGCGTCGTCCCATTGCTGGAGTTACCCGAGCTAGGGAGACTATTGGTTGTTCGCCGTACGCGTCAGAAGAAATAATTCCAGGGAACAAGGGGCAGTCGCAGGCAAAATAGGACAAAAACTTACTTTGAAAAGTGTGACGTCACAAAACCTATTTTCTCCCGGAGAATTTTTTTTTTCTAATAGAATTATAATCACATGAAGTGCTCTTGACGAGTCCAAGACCAAGATATTTTCAATGAGGCATATAATAATAATTTCAGCTTGGATTTATATGTCTTTTAAAAGGAAATATTAGGGGATGCGGGACCTACTAATATAAAGTTTTACTATCGACATGATCAATAGAGGTATAGAGTCCTATCAATTTACCAACTAGTCAGGGTGATGTATTTGATATTTTGTTAAAGTTCTTGAAGTGTTATTCGTATTGATTCTTTGAGCTCCTTGTGTGCCATCAGGAAATTCGAGCAATATATCCATCACTATTATTATATTTATTATTATTATTACTACTATTATTAGTATTAGTATTATTAGTATTATCATTATCATTATTACTATTACAGTCATGAACATAATCATCATCATTATTTATATTAGTAATATCTTTATCATTGTGTTTTTTCTTCTCTCCGTTCCGTTCTACGTGTAGAAAATGTCTTTATAGTGAATTTAGCTGTGGCTGATATGGGTGTTTCTCTAATAGTGAATGCGTTCTGCATCGTTGGTATTGTAACAAAAGCCAGGTTCTTCATCGGCAAAGACTGGTTGTGTGAAACAATAGGAGTCATCTGCATCACTTGGTAAGTAGAAGATACAAAATTACATGTTTACAGTACAGTATCACTTTCATTAACACATTCTGGAACGTTTCATGAAATCCAGGAACCTTGAATCTAACTTTACGCCCTTCATAAGTAGCGTATACCTCACCTTCTCCGGTTCTATTCATATTTCCTTTTAGACCTTCTAACATGCAATGCAACACTTGACCAGGGTATCAGTTTTTCTCACTTCTGTTTATTTTCCGCTTGTTTTTAATGTAATATCTGAACCATGTTTTGCATTTGTGGAATAATTTCAAATATAGTCATTCAGGATACATGTATCTGTTTTTCATCTAGTTCCTCATGAGATTATAAAAAGTATGGAATTCAGTCATACGTACAATAAAGATAAATAAACACAAACTATAAGCATAGATATATCCATGCTACAACTGTGCGAATAATAAACATTTCACAAATTGATTCTGGTATATAAAATCAATCGTGTATAATTTTTCAAATTATACAACGAAATCAGGGGCGGTTTAATTATTTTACTGAATATATGAATAAAATGATATGTATGAGACCCAATGGAGAATAGAATAAACAAATCGAAATTAATGTTCAGTACACTAATCATGCAGTACAAGATAGCGATGTTATGTTACACAAGTTTAAAATATCCTTCCTTATACATACGTTTAAAGGTATTAATAGATGACTTTGAAGAGCATGAGGAAATCCATTACAAAATTTAACACTAGCGTATATAAAAATATCCTTAACTTCCCAGACTGACAGGCTTAAAGGGAAAGTCCACTTTAATTACAAGTTGGTTTAAAAAGAAGGATAATAAAGAAACAGGACAATGAAAGTTTGAGCAAAATCCGATAAGAAATAACTTATTAATTTTTGAAATTGTAATCAATCAAACACAAATTGGCAACTCCGTGATATATCTTGCGAGCTCCTTTACCATTTGCTCAGTACAGAAATCTCATAAATGTTTCATTTTCTTAGTTTTTGATGAAGGAATACATTTACTTCATACAGGTGTTGTGTAAAAACATATGAGCAATGCTTACATCTAAGGTGCATGTATGATTTAATGTTTTCTTTAGAGAAGATGGAAATTAATGATTTTACAAAATGGAAGTATCAATTCTAATAAACAATGTCAAAAAAGCAACTAAAACAATGTAAATACATTCTTATCTTTCTATTCAAATTTATGGATGTTTCTTTCTGGGGACCTAGTAACGAGGTATTCCATTAACCTGTGATTAATGAATGAACTACAATACTTGGAATCCAGTTTGCATAAATTACTTGTTGCTATGTCTGACAAGCCTCTGGCAAGCTTTCAGGTTGTCAAGAACAACCTTTGTTTCAAAAGTATGCATAAAATTTGAATCACTTAGTAAACAGGTCTATTCAGTAAAGGAGAATAGCCGAGGAAGTGTAGATTTGTGGTTCCGAATCTACGAGGCGTAGCCGAGTAGATTGGGAATGACGAATCTGCACCTCCAAGGCTATTCTCTGACTTAAACCATTGCATGCATTCGTAAAAATAATCTACAATTTATTGAATAGATTGACGTCATAGCAATGGTTTAAATGATTTTAAATTGGCCAAACTTGTCTGAAGGTGATGAAATACATTCAGACATACATGAAAAGGCACACACAGACATAAACACACACTTTCACACACACGGACACACACACACAGTCAAGTAAATACATGTATGCAAGTCTTGTTGCAATAGTTTGTTTTACAACATTTTTTTATTTACGCATGATAGAATTCAGACAAAAATCAATCAAAAATTAAGAACCTTAACTTTTCTCGTACAGTTCTTGTAAACAAATCAAAACACATGTAGCATGCATTTTTCAAGGATTACATTGATTCTCCTTAATACATTTCTCTCAAATATTTGAAACAATACACAACATAGAATAACATCATATTGAATATATTGCAAAGAAATATTTTCTCCTATATCATCTTTCCGTTATATAGATCTTTTGAATAAAATAAAAGAGAGCTTAAAATATAAAAGTAAACCTATTTTGCCTTCTTTATTCATAATTTATTAAATGTAAAAAAAACATCCCTCCGTACAGGCCCTCCGTACAGTACATCATAAAAGTCCCAATACAACACATGAATTGACCCATTGAGCTAATTTTCTTCTACTTCTGGTTAATAATGCATCTCAACATTTCTTAAAAACTTAGGCTATGTAACATCATGGTTAAGGAAACCACTTGTTCGTTAGCACGCAAAAATAAAGTTCAGTCTATGGACGGGTAACCAATGGCGTGGAACGCAATGAAGCAAAAAATTAAACAAATATAGAAATGATAATAACGAAGGTTATCAGCATTTTGGGGGGTCTTTTTACTAAAAAAATCTGACGAGCAAAAAATCAAAAATCAAAAATCAACACCAGAATTATGCTAAATTTCTGTGAAATAATGCTAGATGCTAAAGCGGTCACAATTCTGCCAGAAAGCAGAATTCTGCGAACTCTGGCAATGTTGGCACTTAAACATGTACAAGCTAACACCTAGCGAGCTGCACGCGCGGCATGCACGTAACTGCAACCGACCATTGATCTCTACCATACTTCAGACTCGTTCACCAAAATGTGTATGTAATTAAAATGTCAATCATTCTTTTTGGAAATTTAAAAAGAATCAAAAAAGAAAAGAAAAATAGACATTTAATTTGTCACTGAAGACGAATTAGGTGGTCTGTCTGTCCCTGGAGCAAATTGCTTTGTAAGATGTGATAATATTTGTGCAAGATAATAATCATGATAATGTTGACGACAATGATGATGAGATGATCATATAAGAGATGGCAATGACGATAATGACATATTGATATTGATTTATAACAATCATATCAGAACGATGTGCATGCAATGTCGTTCGTATCTTCTATTTTGTTAAGTTGACAGGTGAAATATGAAGATATGCATGGTAAAACATGATATAAGATGGGGGAAAAATAATGCATACTGTGAAATTAGGAGATGATAGAATCATGAAAACAATAAACAAAGAACAAAAAAACAAAGAATGATGATGATAATAGTGATGATAATAGTGATGACATTGATGATGATGATGATAATGATGGTGGTGATGATAATGATGGTGGTGATGATAGTAATGGTGATGATAATGATGATAATGGTGATGATAATGATGAAGATATAATGATGATGGTGATGATTATGGTGATGATGATTATGGTGATGATGATAATGGTGATCATGATAATGGTGATTATGGTGATGATGATAATGGTGGTGATGATTTATGGTGACGATGATGATATGATGGTGATCATGATGTAATGATGATGGTGATATAATAATAATGGTGATGTTAATCATGTTGGTGATGATAATGATTGATGGTGATGATAATGGTGGTGATGATTATGGTGATTATTGATGGTGATAATGATGGTGATGATAATGATAATAAAATGATAATGGTAATGATAATGCTGATATAATGATGGTGATGATGATAATGATAATAAAATGATAATGGTAATGATAATGATATAATGATGGTGATGATGATGATAGTAAAATGATAATGGTAATGATAATGATGATATAGTGATGGTGATGATGATAATGATAAAATGATAATAAAATGATAATGGTAATGATAATGATATAATGATGGTGATGATATAATGGTGGTGATGATAATGATTATGATGATATAATGATATAATAATAATGGTGATGATGGTGATGATAATGATGATTGACGGTGATGATAATGGTTGTGATGATTATGGTGATGATGATGGTAATGGTGGTTGTGATGATGATAATGGTGATGATGATGATAATGATGATGATAATGGTGATGATGATGATAGTGGTGATGATAATGGTGATGATAATGGTGATGATAATGATGATAATGGTGATGATAATGATGATATAAGGATGATGATAGTGCTATAAGGATGATGATAATGGTGATTATGATGGTGATGATGATGATAATGGTGATGATAATGATGATAATAAAATGATAATGATAATGATATAATGATGGTGATGATATAATGGTGGTGGTGATGGTGATGATGATTATGGTGATGATGATAATGATGATAAAATGATAAGGTGATGATGATAATGATAATAAAATGATAATGATAAAATGATAAGGGTGATGATTATGATGATATAATGATGGTGATGATTATGGTGATGATTATGGTGATGATTATCATGATAAAATGGTGATAAATTGATAAAGGTAATGATAAAATGATAATGGTGATGATAATGATGGGGATATAATTATGATTATGATGATGATGATGATGATATAATGATATAAAAATGGTGATTATGGTGATGATAATCATGATAAAATGATAATGGTGATTATAATGAAGATATGATGATGGTGATGATGATTATAACGATATAATGATAATGATAATGGTGATGATAATGAAGATATGAAGAGCTTACTTGCAAAAGGCCCTAAATCCATTTTTTTTAACATATGGCACTGTTTTATATGCCTTAAGGACGTTCCCTAGTTATGTTTGTGCGCACCTCGGCCGCGCATCCTGGCTGGTTGTGTTACGTCATCACAGCACCGGGAGAGTATTGCGCGCAGTTAAGACAATGTATACGCACATCTAACATAATGCTTAATAATGGGTATGCAAGTGTGCGCAGTACAATAATATTCTGTACCTGCGAAAAATATACCAAATATTAACTAGCTTGAGCTGAAAGATAACATTTGATGCCCCCTTATGAATTTTCTATTAGTTAGTCGTATAGGAAAAAAAATAATAAAGATAGATGTCCTTTGGAATTCATAGTCATGATCATCTACCTCCCATTTTTTTGTACACTAAATTAACACAGAAAGAGAGCTGGAGAAAGAAATTCAAATAATTATATGCCGAATAATCATTTGTCTTTGACCTGGGTTCTTAATTATTTTGTCAGGTGCATGGCCAGAAATATTCTGGAAATTACGTCGTGGGCTACTGAGTATTACACATACATACAAAAAATTGTGGGACTGACGTATCTTGCCCGAAAACGAGCAAAGCGAGCAATCCAAAGAAATTGACACAATAGAACCGTGAAAAATGTATTGATATTTTGCATTCAATAGCAAATTTACACACACGGCAGGTCACAGCTAGTTAGAATTGTGACTTATATATATATATATAACTATATAAATTAGATAACAATCTTGCGATAGGGTGGGAAGAAAACGAGGAAAGCCCCTGCCCCACACATACGTGTTAATAAACATTTATTGAAATGCGAGAGATCGTAAGTATCGATTTAGATTTGGATTATTCAATGTTGAAACTACGTATTTTAGAGCACAAAAAAATGTTTCCATTAGTTAACTGCAAAATGATTGATGTCATGAGGAGGAGAATAATAACGACATTTCCCTTCTTTTTAGGCACAGAAAAGCACCTGCCACACCCGTGCGCTTCGGGGCCTTGTAATATAGAAGATATATTGTAAAGTCAAATAATCAATGTTGCCATTAATGTGAGAGGGAGTAGGCCTATAGCGACTGAGCGAAAAGGAGAATGTAGAGAAATTTTATATTGGAGCAAACGTTGGCAAAGTAAATGTTGTTCTTACATTGTTTAACTTAAAATAATATTTCTTGTCTTGCGAGGGGCCCCTCTGAGGGGACAGAACAGATTATTGCAAACAGGAAAATTAAAATTATTGCTTGTTGAAACCTTGCATTTCGCATCACTAGAAAATTTTTCATTATACCCCTATCAGCCTCCTCCTAGTACGAAAAATCTGCCACTTCGCTTTTGTCGCCATTGGTGGTAGACATGCAGTATTAATACTTCAGATAACTTGCTCCTATATATTCTTTTTTTGCCCTTTTTTTTTTAAACTTTCTCCTAATAAGGTATGTAATTCTCTACAAATCTTGAAAAATTTACGAATCTGGCATGGATTTTGAATGTACCGTAGGGTTATTTCGATCCCTCCCCCTTCCTAGACAGGTTCCCACCCTGCCATGCACAGCTTTCACTAGTTTTGCGATTGTTTGACCTTTTTCCGCCACCTATGGTTGCTGCTAGTACAAAACGAATGCATTGACCCCCCTTTTTAAAACTTTCTCCTAATAAGGTATGTAATTCTCTACAAATCTTGAAAAATGTCCGAATCTGGCATGGATTTTGATTGTACAGTAGGGTTATGTTGATCCCATCCCCTTCCTAGACAGGTTCCCACCCTGCCACGCACAGTATTCACTAGTTTTGCTAGTTTTTTTAATTTCCCGTCACCTGAGGGCGTTGCTAGCACAAAAACGAGTGTATGGACCCCTCTTTTTTTAACTTTCTCCTTCTGCAGTATACAATTCTCTACAAATCTGGAAAAATTTAGGAATCTGGCATGGATTTTAAATATACAGCAGAGTTATTACGAACCCATCCCCTTCCTAGACAGGTTCCCAGCCTGCCATGCAGTACTAGTTTTGCGAGTTTTTGAATTTTTCCGCCAAATGAGGGCGCTGCTAGCACAAAAACGAGTGCATGGACCCCCCTTTTTTAAACTTTCTCCTTCTGCAGTATACAATTCTCTACAAATCTGGAAAAATTTAGGAATCTGGCATGGATTTTAAATATACAGCAGAGTTATTACGAACCCATCCCCTTCCTAGACAGGTTCCCAGCCTGCCATGCACTACTAGTTTTGCGAGTTTTTGAATTTTTCCGCCAAATGAGGGCGCTGCTAGCACAAAAACGAGTGCATGGACCCCCCTTTTTTAAACTTTCTCCTTCTGTAGTATACAATTCTCTACAAATCTGGAAAAATTTAGGAATCTGGCATGGATTTTAAATATACAGCAGAGTTATTACGAACCCATCCCCTTCCTAGACAGGTTCCCAGCCTGCCATGCACAGTTTTCACTAGTTTTGCGAGTTTTTGAATTTTTCCGCCAACTGAGGGCGCTGCTAGCACAAAAACGAGTGCATGGACCCCCCTTTTTAAAACTTTCTCCTTCTGCAGTATACTATTCTCTACAAATCTGGAAAAAATTACGAATCTGGCATGGATTTTAAATATACAGTAGAGTTATTACGAACCAATCCCCTTCCGACACAGGTTTTCAGCCAGTTTTCACTAGTTTTGCTAGTTTTTTACTTTTCCGCCACCTGAGGGCGCTGCTAGCATAAAAACGAGTGCCTGGACCCCCTTTTTAAAACTTTCTCCTTTTGCAGTATACAATTCTCTACAAATCTGGAAAAATTTACGAATCTGACATGGATTTTGACAGAATAATGGGGATTTGTATATGACATTACGAATTCTGAGGTCTATCAATGGCCAAAAACCTGCGTTGACGTCATTCTACCCGACACCCAATCATGGCACACTTCAGTGTCCCATAGAAAAAAAGTAAGCACATGGACCTGTACTTTTCTATGCATATTTGGGCTTCTCATGGACCAAAGTAACTGTGTGCAAAATTTGGTGAAACTGACATGGATTTGACTTTAACTAGGGAACGTCCTTAATAGACATTCACCATGTGCATCAAACTGGCTATATTTCAACTTCTAAAAATTTCAGGAAGTTTGTTAAAAAATGAGATGAAAATTATGTTTTCTTTCAAAAGGCCCTAAATCCAAAACACTTTTCTTGCAAAAAGCCCTATATCCATTCATCTATCCTGCATCCTGATTGGCTAAGAGAATAGATTTTTTGGCATGAATGACCAATCACGCGCCTCCACACAACCATCTATCCAGAGACTCTGTGTGAGAATCTTTCCAGCTTTTTGACATTTTTTATGGGAATTAAATACACAAAATTCCTTCGTTTATCAAGATCTTGAAAATTACTACAACAATGGAGCTTGCAGATATAACCAACAATCCCAGAAAAAGAAAGAAAACTGAAAGTAAGTGGCAGAGAAACCAGGCAAAACAAAGGAGGAATAGTGCTGTTAACTCTAATGACATGAATAATACAGCCATGACAAAGATGATGGTGATGATGCTACTGTTAGTGATGGTGATGTTGATGATGACAGTGATAAATGTGATGATGGTAGAAATGGTGATAGAGATAATGATAATAGTGGTGGCAATTATAATGGCGATAAAGGTATTTACGATCACCATAATGACGATGATGATGGTGGTTATGATGATGTTGATGCTGATTTCATTTCATGTGTATGATGGTGTGATGCTCAATGTTCTGATGATGGTAATGGTGTGATGACGATGGCAATTGTTCGGGTGATAATGATGGTATTGGTTACGTGATGTGATGTTGATTATGATGATGCATTCTACTCTGGATACAGTAGATATTGCTTTTATCTTGAGCAAATCTGCTTTATTAAGGGCAGATAATGACTGGCTACTGTCAGTAAACAATACAAATTATCTTTGGAATCGACTTAAAAATGTTGCTATATCAGGCAAGGTTTATCCTAGCAAAGCAAATATTTTATGCAGTTATCTAGAGCAAGTCTGCTTTATTTTTAAGGTCAGATGATGATTTTCGATAGGTCACCCCAATTATCTTTCGAAATTTAATTTTGATTGATTTTATGTTGCTATATCAGGCAAGGTTTATTATAACCCATTGAACACTTTAGGCAGATGGAGCAGCACAAAAGGTTATGGGAACAAGGGCGGTGGGTTTTGGGTTCATTACAAAGATTTTTAATGTGTAAATTACTATACTGAACTACAAAAGAAACGTCGCACATGTATGTGGTTGAAACTGTTTTATTTACAATGAAACATTTCTTTATTCAAGAGTGAAAACTGAGAAAATGTTTTGCTTTGTTTTGATTAACAAGTACAGATGTGCAATAACGACTCTCGTCGTTGATAGCGCCAGTTCTGACGTTGTTGGGCCCACAGGAGACGTTCCCGACGATGTCGAACGGTGAGGATAGGGCCCCGAGCAGGACGCCGACAAGACAAGTTGAAGCTTCTCAGCCGACGACGAACAGTTGCTGCAGAAATTGGTCTGTTGTGTAGAGCCGATTCTGTTGCTCTGCGGAAGCGATCCTGCAAGTGGTCCCGGTGAAGATGGCGATCTTGACGTGCTGTTGTCACCCTGGGACGACCACTGCGCTGACGATCGTTGGTGCTGTTGGTTGCATTGTATCGCTCCCGCAGTCTCTCTACTGTCCGAACGCTGCATTGAAGTCGTTGGCAATGACTCTAGGACGTTGGCCAGCATGAAGACGTCCGATGGCTTGTTCCCTCTGGTTTCGAGTCAGACGTGGCATGGTGACAGCGCTCAGGAAACGAATGACAGGATGAAGGTTTTGGGTCCCTTTTAAACCCACTGGATAGAGGATGTGCATGTGCATCATGCTTTTCAAAAAGCTGCGCTCGAGTTTTAATCCTACACAGAAATCACATTTTGTTATGATAATAATAATAATAAAATAATATTGGATATTTATATAGCGCTCATATCCACCATATATGGTGCTCAGTTATGGACGGTCAATGCCATATCTGTGATGTTAAAAAAGCATAAAATGTGATTTTACGTATCAAATTCCAATATCATGTGTCAAAGATATCAATTTGAAGAATGCGACGTTTCTTTTGTAGTTCAGTATATTATCATTCAAGACTTTTCTTGCAAAAGGCCCTAAATCCAAAAAAATAACAAATATAAAAAATCATGTAAAATGTTTGACGGCCGCAGGATTTTTGTAATTGTGATTGTTACCTGTGGTGATGTCTCTTAAACATACATGAAGATCTTCTTGAATGAAGAAAACTCTTCATATAATGATGATGGTGATGATGATGGTGATGATATATATAATGATGATGATGGTGATGATTATGGTGATGATGATTATGGTGATTATGATGATAATGATGGTGATGATGATTATGATGATAATGATGATAAAATGATAATGGTGATGATGATAATGGTGATGATAATGATGATATAATGATGGTGATGATGATTATGATGGAATGATGATGGTGATGATTATGGTGATGATTATGATGATGATAAAATGATAATGGTGATGATAATGATATAATGATGATGATATAATGATATAATAATAATGGTGATGATATGGTGATGATGGTGATGATAATGGTGGTGATGATTATGGTGATGGTGATGATGGTAATGGTGGTTGTGATGATGATAATGGTCTATTTGGTATTTGATTGATCACGGTTACGACAGGTTATGCAACATTTTTAACAGGTGAAAAGTGATCCTATGAGTGTCACTCGGTGTATGCTTCTTGTAGCTTATGATGATATATAAATAAAACTTACACCAAACTCACATTGCATCCTGTATCTTTATTCCATCTTTCATCCTAATCCTGTAAGTTATGCAGAATGGCAGCTATCTCCCGTTGTCTATCCTGGCCCCTTCGACGAATCCTATTATCGTTTTCATCACCATCTTCAACATCCTCTTCATTTAGCCAATCTCTGAATTCAGGAAAGTCTTCCGGATCCTGAAGATTATCTAGCTAAGATTACTTTTGGGATTTTCTGAAGCTGAACCCGAACACGCCCCTGTAGAATAGGAAATCTTCGCTTTAGCTGCCCAAAGCAACGTTCAATAATGACACGTTCATTCTTATGAACCTTGTTGTAAGATCTTTGCTCTGGTGTAGCTGGCTCCTTGTAAGGGGTCATCAGCCAGGGGGCAATTCCATAACCCTCATCTCCCAACAACAAAGCGTCAGTTCGGGAGTTTGACATGAAGCGGCCCACTGTTGATTTTTTCCAAATACGGCTGTCATGAACCGATCCTGGCCATTCAGCTGACACGCTAGTAAATCTTTTGCTAGCATCACATGTAGCCTGCACATTCAGTGTGGGCACGCCCTTTCGACAGATGTACTCATCTCCATGTTGTCCAGGTTTTTGGATACTGATATGGGTACAATCTAGGGCTCCAATTGCTCAAGGAAAATTGAACCTTTCCTGCCATGAATCCTTTGCCTGTTGAACGTCATCCGGATCAGTAGGAAACTGTATCCAGACCCCGGCTTTCTCAACCACCTGCTCTAGAACACTAGCAAAAGTCCTTGACACAGTACACTGATGGATCCCGATGTCCTTGCCCACTCCAACTTGAAATCCAGGGTCACCAATGTAACGGAGGAACACTTCAATTTTGTGTTTGTTAGAAAGCGCACCTCCCCTTGTTTCTAAATTTTCGTGCAGAAAATTTTCTGTGATCCACTGAACATTTTCCTCCGTAAAACGGAATTCTGCACGGTAGGAAGGTGATGCCTGGTCACGTCGAGGCTGGTACACCTTCCTCCTGGCACCCAGTTGCATAAATGCAGCCATTTTGATCACTGTGAATGAAACACTTCTGTTCAAGTTGAAAGTCAAGGTAGGTCTGGAGCTACATTGAAAATTTGAAGCAAATACTTGGACTGTTGGAGCAAATGCTCAGTTTTATGCATATGGTTTTTAGCATTTGCTAAAATGAAACAAGTAAACAGTAAATGCTTTTGCTAATAGCTATTGCTTTTTAGCAAAAGCATTTACTTGGGTTTTTATGCATACAGACAGAAGTAATTGCTTCAATTTTCGAAGTAAAAAGCATTTACTTTTTTTATGCATACGGCCCAATGATGATGGTGATGATGATAATGGTGATGATAATGATGATGATATAATAATGGTGATGATGATGCTGATGATTATAATGATGGTGATGATTATGATAATGGTGATAATGATGATGGTGATGATGATGATAATGGTGGTGATGATTATGATGATGATAAAATGATAATGGTGATGATAATGATGATATAATGATGGTGATGATGATTATGATATAATGATGATATAATACTAATGGTGATGATGGTGATGATAATCATGATGATGATGATTATGGTGATGATGATAATGGTGATTATGATGATGGTGATTATGATGATGGTGATATTGATGATGGTGATTATGATAATGGTGGTGATGATTATGGTGATGATGATTATGGTGATGATAATTATGATAAAATGATAATGGTGATAATGATGATATAATGATATAATGGTGACACATTAACAAGCTTTTATACCATAAAATATTAATGGGTATAGCCTTGCGACTAGGAGCCGCTCGTTTAATTCGATATCGATGCGATTGCGAAATGCACATTCGAAATAGTTCTGTACATATACACAAATGTTATGACCACAACTGAATAGGCCCCTACAATAATTCTGCAACAAGTAGGCCCAGGGTAAAAAACCCCCAGAGATTCACAAACTTTCAGAATAAAAAGAAATTTAAAATATGTCGTGATGAAAACGCAAGCTAGAATAACTCCTCAAACATCTTCTACCACACCCTAATGCTCGTGCCCCGCACCACCTGCGGAAAACATTCTTGCATAATCACTTCTTACTCTTGGACAACAACCCTTACCAAGCATAAGTATGCATACATTAACGAGACAAACAACATTTACCTGCTATACAAACGTAACGCAGGCAAATAATAATAATATATATATGCGTATGTATGTGCGTGTGTGAGGGTGGGTGGGTGTGTGTGTATACGTGTATACGTATAATTATATATATATAAATATATATATATACAAATAGAAAAGACATAAATAAAAAAAACGTAGAGATGTCAATAATCCGATATTTCGGGCATAGCCCTTTGTCAAGGAATGACAAATTTATTAAGCGTCAAACATAAATAAGGGCAAATAAAAGACGCACAAAAGGGTCGCGTAGAAACAAGATGTAAGAACGCCCCAGAAGTGACGTAACAATAAATCAAGAGAAGAATAACGAAGAAGAGCTAAGAGAGAGAGAAAAAAAAAGAGAGGGAAAGAGAAAAGAGAAAGGGACAAGAAAAAAAAATAAAAATAAAAGAAAGAAAATTTGTAATTTACGTAATTTACGTAATAGCTCAGTTGGTAGAGCACAGGGCCCATGTGCATAAAAGGCTACTAGGCCTAGTTGGCAACTAAAATGGACTTAAGTTGCTTACTAAGCCTAGATGATTACTAATTGTGATGCATAAAACCCAACTAGATATAGTAACATTCTAAAATTCTGGCAAAAGTTAGAGTTGATCGGGGGTACCTCATACTAGATGACAACTAATCAGTCTGCCTTTGGACACCGTCCTGACAACCTCTCCACTGTGAATCTAGCTTGATGTTGCTGTAAAATCTCAGCCCAAGATTCCTTCTTTTTTCTGTTGGTGTTCGCATCTTTATGTTGTGCATCTATGACATGTTTAAACTCTTCATATTTGTCGGCCAAGAACAGGTTTTCGTCTTGAGTAAAATTAATTTTTCTTGGACGCTTGAGACTCATGGTTGTAGTTGTAACTTTATAGCTGTAGCAACCTTGTATAGAGAATTTATGAATTTCTACAAAATGTAAGTACTGGGCAGTAATGCAATGTTACAAAGACCCTTAGAAATGAGTTATGCTCATTTGGAATGTGGTTCGAAGCTCAAACACAATAATCTTGTCTACAAGCCTATTGTATCTGACATAATCACCTCCTCTCCAAGGCCATAGCACCCAAATCATTTACAAACCAAATTGTCCTAGTATGCAACTAGTAAGCAATGTGCCTAGTGAGGTTTTATGCAACACAAATTAGTTGCCAACTCCGTAGGTATAAACTAGGGAATTTATAATCTTACTAAGCACTAGTTGCCAGCTAAACTAGTAGCCTTTTATGCACATGGGCCCTGGTCATGTAATCCAGGGTCCCGGGTTCGAATCCCGGTCCGGGAATTGTAATTTTCAATAATATTTTCAGTAATATTCAATTTACTTCAATCCTTCAATTATGATATTTATTTCAATATTATTAACTCTCACACTTGCTATGGCATTTTCATCTCATTTTGTCATTTTATATGCGAGTGACTATTTTAAAGTCCAATTGATGCATTTTACTCTTATTTTGAGGCCAAATGGGAGAAAATACATAGTCCTTGAGGTTTATGCGCCCCGGTCCAGGGTAAAATGAATAACACTGGACGTTTTTTCAACCGGTTTTCAACCGGTTAAAAAATACCTAAATCTCGGCGGCTTTGCTCGGTCGTATATTTCTTTATGATTTCGCGCCACAATCTTGGCTATTGATTAATTTTTTTTTCTGCGTTCAATAGTATGATACAAATTGTAGTAATACATATTACAGTATTACAGATAAAAAAATATATAACATATTGTCAGACATTAACAATATACTTCTTGAATACAAAGAAAATATCTATACAAATGGGAAATTAACATTTTACAATTAACAGGATTTGTGAACGCAGGAGACCGTCATCATGAGCGATTTGCTTGATGTCGATGGCGGCCTCAAAGTAAAAAAACGACATAGAACTTAAAAAAAAAAGAAAGAAAAGAAAGAGGTCATGAGGAGGTGCAGAGCAAGTGCAAGTGCATTAACGATGGGGTCAAGATGTATTCATGAGTTGTTGTATTGATCAATAATCAGTAAAATACTATAATTTTACATAGATGGTCAATGTGGTGGATTTGAGTATAAGGATATTTGTGGAGCACATTTTAACTGTTGTGGGTAGATTAGTCCACAAGTCAGGGCCAGGGTGTCTTAATAATTTTGGGTTTGTTAGAAGAAAATGTTCTGAAATACGGGTAGGGTATAAGTGAATTGTACTGTTTAGATTAAATAAATTTTGAAATGAGGAAATAAGATGGTTATTTTTATATTAAAACATAAAAACTGCAACTTGAAAAATATTTAAATCAGTGACCTTCAATGTTTTGAGCTGAAAACATAGTGGACCAGAATGAGAAAAGTAAGACGATCCTGTACAAATGCGAAGTGCCCGCTTTTGTAGGGAAAGAATGGGATTGAGTTTGGTAATACCACAGTTAGCCCAAACAATATTACAATATGTTATATAAGGAAATATCAATGTGTTATACAATAAAAACAATGCTGTTCGTGGCAACATGAATTTTAACTTATAAATGATTCCCACACCTCGGGAAATGCATAATATAATATGATTAATGTGATCGTTGCATGTTAAATTTTCAACAATTATAACGCCTATGAACTTTAAAGTATTTTCCAATGATTTTAGGTTTTTATGAGAATAAAAAATGTTAGTGTCGTCTGCAATTAAGATAAAAGATAATAATGATGACGTATTAATTATATCGTTGACATACACTAAAAACAAAAGCGGGCCCAGGATAGATCCCTGGGGGACAACGCTTTAGTAAGGTCCAAAAATATTTTTTTGCAATGGCGTCTGTAATTTTATCATAAATTTGGACAAGAGCTATATCAGTGGAATGGTTTTTTTCTAAAACCGTATTGGTTCGGATTTTTATGGAGGTTTAAAAAGCTATATAATCTATTATAAACAATTTTCTCTAAGATTTTAGATATACTGGGGAGGATAGAAATAGGACGGTAATTTTTAAAAATACCTGACTGTAAAGACAGGTTTAAAGACAGGTTTAAGACTGATTAAATATGTGTTAGTGGGTCAGCAATGAAATGGATTATTTCCTTTAACAGTGAAGTACATGTACCTATTTTATCATGACCTTGGGTTTTCGAAGCATTTAATGATTTAGTAATATTTATTATTTCATTGGAGTTTGTGGGATTTAAAAAGAGAGATGCCTAAGTTGGTTCTGAAAACAATTCCATATAATGGGCATTATTTAGAGTAGCAATTTTGGCAGCAAGTTGAGGACCAATATTAGTGAAAAACGAATTACAGCAATCGGCATAGTCATTAGAATCTGCAATTTTGTTACCATTAAAAGTAAAATCATCTTTTGGTAAGTGTCACTTTTAGTTCCTATAGCTTCTTTTATAACTTTCCATGTTGCGCTCGAGTTGGATTTCACTTTTTGTAATTTTTTTGAAAAGTGTAATTTGTGAGAGAAACGAATTAACTTTGTTAATTTGTTACGGTATGTTTTATAAACAAGTAAACTTGTATCCATGAGGTTATTCAAATGTTGTTTATAAAGTCGATTTCTTGTTTTGATTGATTTAAGTATGCCTTAGTTATCTATGGGTTGATTTGTTTACTACGTTTACGTTTATTTCTTACTAATGGAATATTTTTACTGCAATAAAATTGTAGCTTTGAATTCAGATTTGCATATGCAATATTCACATCATCTGTATTAAGAATATCATTCCATTCTTCCATGGCTAAATCTTGTTTTAACATTTCAATATTGTGAGGAGTCTCCGGTACATAAAATGTTGTGGTGATTTAAAGCTTAACATTGATTTTTCAAAAATATTAAATATAGGTAAGTGGTCCGATACTTCTGAGCTTAACAGTCCTCCAGTTATCTTTTTGCAATGAACATTTGAAAAAGATATTATCAATTAAAGTTTAGGAGTGTACATTAAGATTGGTGGGATTGTTTATAAAAGAATAAAATCCATATGAATTCATCACTTGAATAAAACATATTAGAATAATTGTTGTGATGTAATAAAAGAAAGTTTATATTAAAATCGCCAAGAAAATATATCTGCTTATTCTCGTCCGCCAATTTGCTAAAACATTGCTCAAAATTATCATAAAATAGGTCAAACTGAGTATCAGGGGCTCTATATATCAATCCTATAATTAAATTTTTACTTTGGGGATTGTCAATCTCAATAAAGAGTACTTCCGTTTGATCAAATTTGATATCATACCGAATCTTAAAATTTACATGATCAGCTACATAAAATGCAACGCCACCACCTCTCCTACCTACACGATCAGCTCTGACCAGAGTATAATTAGGTAAATTGAATAATGTAGGGGAAGTCTGATATAACCAATTTTCTGTTACTCCAATTATCGTAAATTTAAAATGATTTAATGAATTAAGAAGGTTTTGAAAATCATCAAAATTTCTGTTTAAGCTTCTATCGTTAATATGCAATAATATAACGTCGTCTTAATTATCCTGAAAAGTATTATTGAATTCTGTAGGAGTATAGTATTTACTCTCAACAGGATGTCCATTAACTAGGTTGTTAAAAAGAAAGGGATTGTTATTAATTTCCATAATGAATTATTGAGACTTCGCTGAAGGAAATACAGGTAAGGAACTATGGGAAAGTGCTTGTGCAGTTGCGTGTAAGTGCATGTGCTAGTACAAAAAACAATCGTAGGAGTTATCTGTAAATTTATAACATCCATCAAGAACAATATGGACCAGCTTGAACGGAGTCCGACCATTATCAACTTAGAATAAAAATCAATGGCTATAGAAGAAGAGCACAATACTTGGAATATAGCGGAACAAATAATTAAGGAAGAGAACAAATGCATGGAGAAAATCAGAAATATATGTGCGTATCATTTGGAAAGCACGGGTTGTAAGCAATGGCATGTGAATATCCCCATAGCGCGTCTGAAAACCCTAAAACAAAACAAAAAGGCACTCGTCCTCCCCGCCGTCATAGCGTCCACCCACCCCATTCATAAGCTACAAACCACCGCATCTAAATGAAAAGGCCAAACGCAGGCCAAAAACATTGCAGGTCGGACAAGCTCTAAAGCTGGCCCCAAGCATGAAGTTTGTAGCTTCATGGTCAAAGTTAATGAAATCGTAGTTCGCCCTTAAAAATTATTAGTTTACCGGCGCGTAACGGGAGACTAAAGGTAGCCGAGCCCGAGGCAGCAGAGAGGACGTATGCTATAAAAACTTGAGGACGATACGAAGATGATCTGATTTACCGGGCTGATTTACTTACAGCAGAAATACAATAAAGAAAAAGAACTTATGATATAGATTTTGATATTATCATACCTGCTCACTAATATTTCATAGTCATGATAGTTATGAAGTAATAAAAATGCACTATGTATACATAAACATGCATAAAAATACAAAAAACATGCACATTATGTCTATAATTATGCCAACTCTTCAAAGGTGTCAATAACATAATGCATTACATAGATTACAGAACTATATACTTTCAGTATGTAAATCTATTATTAAACATTTCGTTAAAATAGTGTGAAATACTTTTCTAGTGATACAGATTTCCCTCCATTATGGCTTCAAGAGTATACAGTGAACATAATCCATGAAGTAGTTGAACTTCAATCAAGTATATTGACATCATGCAAGTATGCTATACACAAAAAGATGCATCGATAGATAAAAAGATCAAGACGATAAATTCGAACTGATAAAAATGGTAAGAATTTGTAAGCACGAGAGCAAGTATGCAGTAATCATAATAACCAGTATTCAATCAAGAAATTGTACATGGAGTATACAATGTGGTATAAACCCAGTTCCATAATAAATCTACATTAGTTGATACCTTGTTATAAGTAAAAAAAAAAAAAAAAAAATGTTGATGTCATTTCCTACAAGATATCATAGTTGGCAAATACTTTGACACAAGTATAAATAGTCGGATGCTTGTATTTTGTGTGAAAATAGGGTGATAAAAGAGGTGGTTTTGCACGCAATCAATAGGCGCCGCATGAACAAAGCAGGCCCAAAGAACGAAGATTCTTTTTCGTTTTTTTCAAAGATATGAATACCGTACGTGAAGTCATACATTCTTCAGAAACAGATTTGGTGTTTCGATCATGCCTTCAAAGATGAAAAGAGCGTAAGGCCTTTAAAATCTTTACAAACAAATTCTATGTTTCGCTTGTTCTTTACATCCTAGATCCTACAAAAAAATGTGATGTTGCGCATTATTCCATCATGTAATATGAAACCATATCCTTTTAAAAACAAATTTGAATGCCTCATCGGTTCATTCAAAGATGTAAAGACGGTAAAATCTATAATTATCTCTTTGTCATAACCATATTACATTGTTTACAAATTTCTGTTGTCTTAGTTATTGTCAACAGAACATTTTTGTGATGAATTAGTCAAATAAGACTATACAATGTTACATTTCTCAATAGATGAGTAAATAAATAATATACAATACATAAATTACAATGATGTAGTTTATGCCACAAAAATGAAATGAACTTGTTTCCATTTCTGCAGTTCTTGCACATATAAAGTAGTGCCCCAATCTCACTATTAATTTGTAAGAGATCATTCACAGATGAATATTTATAATCAGCAGTCTTTTTTGTGTGGAAAAATCAGACAATAAAAGTAAAAGAATGAAAAGAACAACACTCTTTCATGCATAAATAGATAATTATGCTTTCAGCGATGTAAAGACAGTGTAAATCTTAAATGATTATCAAAATTGCATGTTTAATTGTTGTGCTTTCAAAGTTTTAAATAGTCATAAAAAGTCATAAAATCTTCATCAGCATTTCGGTTGTGCTTTTAAAGATGTAACTACAGTGAAGCTACAACATTTTCTTTTACACTCACAACTCACAAAAGGAACATGAAATTCGTAAGTGCCGTTGGTTGTGGTTTAATGACATTAGAACATAATCTTTATGTATACATCAAACTTTAGACCTCCAAATCTCCATCATATGGCCACGCCATTACTCCAAAGTAGCGAGTAAATACAACTTAATTGAAGTACACTGCTTCGCCATAACCTCTTGCAAGGACCCGGGTTTTCTTTTATCCGAAAATTGTATCATAATCTCGATCAGGCATCCGCACCAATAACTAGGCATCCGCACCTTCCTCCCCGCATACCACGGGCGAGGAACCACTGGGAATAAAACTGGTGCATAATTAAGATGCGACAATCAATGCCTCTCCGCATACAGGGTGCCAACCACGGAAGAGGAAACACTACAAGGGACGACATCTTGTAGGGCACCGGATAATAAACAGGTGCATAATTAAGATGCAATGGCCAATAAATCCGATTCTAAATCATCTGAAAAGATAAACCATCCTGATGAGCTATGGTGAAGCAGCCGCTCACAGTTATAATTGATATAATATATATGCGCAGGGGTCAAAAATTGTAAAAATTTACCGCCATACGGGCAAGGCCCGCCGCCACTGGGCATAGCGTTACATTATCCCTGCCCTTGTTGGCCCTTGCCAACATGCAACCATGGCCTATAAAACATTCGCCATTATCACCGCTAAAAATTATTTCCATTCATTTAACTGGTAAAATGCAGAGACGTAACTAAGCCGATTCAAGACCTTCATTAAACCGCCAGGTCGTGCAACCATTAGGGTAATATCAAAGATGCAAAGACCGTAGAGTCATTAATCCTCACTGACAAATTCCATTCTTTGTTTTTGTCCATTTAAACGCCTTTTCTTGTTTAAACATATCAAGTATATTGTCATGTCATACACAGAAAATGATGTATTTTTACTGGATGCGAATTTTGAATGAAAAACACTATTTGAATTTAGAGTGTACATGCACATAAGGCAATTATCCCATGTATTATCAGTATAGTCTATGCGCCAAAAACTGAAATGTCCCCACCGCCTTAAAATAATCTTAAATGATTTTTTTCCCTGTTAGATGGGACCATTAACTATCAAAATATGCTTCATTACCCTAAATTAATAGGTGGTCGTGACCACAAAGTCTATTGCCATGGCAACGGATCAAAAACTATAGAATTTCAGAAAATGTCATGTATTCGTGATTAAGAAAGTACAAAAACACGTTGTAACGTTTTAGAATAATGTATCAAAAGTTTCTCACTTGATTAAAACCGAAATAAGAGTTATAAAAAGTATCCATCATATTTGAAAATGGCTGTTGCTATGGAAACAGTAATAAAAAAACTCATATTTTGGCAAAAAAAACCTTGATGCTACCGAAAAAAGTAAATATTAATACATTTATATTATACATCATTATCTTCACTTTTACAGGACACTAACTTATCATGATTTATTTAAGTAAAGAGGCGATGGATGTGACCACTACATGTGTAGGCCGTTACCATAGTAACAAATACATTTATTTCATTTCTAATAAAATAAAAATAACTATATTTGTTTTCAACATGAAATAATGGTAAACATCTAATATTTTTTCCGCCCGTTTCATTATATTCAAAACTTTAGTTTGGGATAGAACTAACTTTGATATATTAAAAAAAAAAATTGTTGACATTGACATCTTCCAACTAAAGAAAGACCTGTAACTAACCAATATGAAATAAATAACAACCAGATTAACAAACACCGTCAGCGATTAGAATCTGCTCGTTGGCTGAGAATGTGACCACTATAGCTGTATCTAAAAAGTGGTAGCTAATACACGAAGTGGTGTTGTCTTTCTACCAGAATTTCTGTTTACTTGATTCAAATCTAGATCCAGAAGATTTGTGTTCCGAATAGAATGGGTGATACAAAATTTTCGCATTGAACATAATGGCAAGACCTGCTACTTGATTCATTAAAAATTCTAGTTATATATTTATGTATTCATTAATTTATTTATTTGAACTTAGTCATACATGATAATAGCATGCTCAGTATAAAACTGTTTTGTATCATGGTCCTGATGTAACATGAATAAACAATAAGGTATAGCATAAATTTTAATAATTTTAATAACAATTGTAATAATATAAATACAAGTAATGTAGGGATATAATAACAAAAAATTACTTAAAGGGTTACTAAAATAGAAAATTAATTGCCCATTTTTCGTAGGAAGGAGTCATCAGGAGCCAAAAAATATCTATCACACACTTTTTTATGCATTCAGTCGTATTTCATAATCATTTGAAAAGTACATTTTTGCTGATTTACACAGTCATAAGCCCCGCCCCTAAAAAAACCCATCGAAGCGACATCGTGATCACGTGATCTGTGACGTACGAAAAGTAAAGGAAAATATTCCACCCACCTGTATACCGTGCATGCCCGCAGGCCTGGCAGGCCCAGCCCGGTACGGTGCCGAGCGCGAGCATGATATTCACCGCATCGACCATTTGCATTGCATATTTTCGTGTTTAATTCCTCACAATAACGTTGATTTGGGGACACAGTTTCATCAATAATGCCGAATGTGGGCTGTAGCAAGACCCCTAAAGCTATTTGATCATCAATTGGATTCGGCGCCTTATAAATCTTATATATATTATTATTATTATTATTATTATTATTATTATTATTATTAAAGATGATGTAAGGGGATGTAAGCCTACATCTTTTTCCTAAAGATGAAAATCTACAGAAATTGTGGGTCGCAAACATAGTCGCAAAGGTAAAGCTCACGCGGGCAGAGTGGCAAGGGCCGGCCCAGTGTACAATCTGCAATCTGTTACTTCACCCATGGCCCCTTCACCAGGCCCCGGCGCGTATTCTGCGAAGGGTTCAAACATATAATATGGTCGAATTCCCCTTGCCACTCGAGCTTCTTTGCCTTCGGGATCTGATAAATCATCTGATAAATCAGAGTTCGTATCTGCATGGCTCAAAAAAGTCCTCCAACTCGGAATCGCGGTCACTTTTCATCCCTCTATATAAGTTACTCGAATTCAGCCAAAATCTAAGTCAATACTACCGCACTATGTAAAGCGAAGTAAAAAAAAAGCCGTAAGTGAAATAAACAAAACAAAACCGTTCACCAGTCGCTATGTACGAGGGGAACATAGTAACTGCCGTACTAAAGATGTGTAGTACATTGTACATACAGACGCATAAAACGGCTGTGCACGCGTTTAAGACCAATGCAAAACTTTCGTTCGGCAAGCTCAGATGGATGAGAACATTGTTTTAAAAAAGTTAAAAAACAAAACAAGAGCTGTATATTTGGGCAAAAGTGTTTGAACAGAGCGGTCAAATGTCGCATTGTGTGTACAATGTTATATGCTCCATCCTGCAGATCTTGTGCTTCTTACTCTTCATACGTCACTTGGGGTGTGACGTCAATTAACCTATCAGCTCACGAGTTTTAAGGAACGGTCCCAAAACCTCTACTTTTCCCCCCTTTTCGCCAAAACGAGACATAATTTGGACAATCGATTGCCAGATTCGTGATTAGAAGGCAAAAATACATGGAAAGAGCACCCATTTTCTTTCTAATTTATTCAACCTTTAACAAGTAAAAGCAACAATAATAAGCGGCTATGGAAATTTCAAAAATAACCAACTGAGTATATTATGGAATGCTAAGCCTAATGTGGAATGTAGAAAACATCCATGTACTAATGAGATTTAAAATAACAGGATTTAAAAGAAAACATATTAAATGAATGCCCTATACATAGTTCCTGTAACTCTGTGGATTGTCATCTAAAATAAGAACTGTAAAAGGTCAGAGTAATTTTGAAATGTATTCTTGAAAGTCACACAAAGATCATATACATACATATATTGATGGTATTCATTAAGGTTTTTTTTTTTTGTTTTGTTTTTTGCAGTGATTAGATTTGGGAAAATATGCCCCACAAATGATTGTATAACATGCATGCTCAAATCCAAGCCAGAATTGATCTCTTTGTATGTCTATAGCGTGTTGGTTTATGGCATCCACAATTCCCATCCGTTCGTCAAGCACTACGGCTTATCTCGGTCCGAATTGTAGTTTTCTATCGTACTTGCTCTTTGCCTTCAATTTTAGTTATGCCATGTCAATTCTCTAATTTCCAGGCCCATCCTTGGTAACATTTGGGTGAGGTATATGGGTGGGACTAGGCGGTTTTAGTCAATACTGCTTGGTCCCACCTGTGGACTTTACTTTGGGAGGGGGCATGGGGGGGGGGGGGGGTCTTTCCCCCCATTGTAATAATATTTAACCCATGAGCTACTGAAAATTTGCCCTATTGTGTAATTATCAGTGTTTTTCAGTATCTATTTTCGGATGCTGTAAGGCCTGAATGTTAGTTATATTTTGTGTCAAAACGAAGCTTATAGCTTTTGGTACCTGATCTAGAATCTTTTTATGCAATACCTGAATGTTATATTTTGTGTCAAAAGAAAGCTTATAGCTTTTAGTACCTGTCCAAGTTATGCATTTCCTTTTGCCATGATTCGAATTGGGAAAATATGCTTTACTAAGTAATGTTATGGTAGTGGTCAGGTTTGGGCCACTTCAGTGGCCGGCAGCGGTTTTTGGGGTTGAATTTCCTGGTTGCTTCTTAATAATTTTGATTGAGCGTTGAACATCGCATATATCTAGAATCTTTTTATGCAATACCTGAATATTAGTTATATTTTGTGTCAAAAGAAAGCTTATAGTTTTAGTACCTGATCTAGAATCTTTTTATCCAATACCTGAATATTAGTTAGATTTTGTGTCAAAAGAAAGCTTATAGCTTTTAGTACCTGATCCAAGTTATATATTTCCTTTTGCCATGATTAGATTTGGGAAAATATGCCCCACAAATGGCTTTGCTATTAAGTACAGTTATGGCAGTGGTAAGGTTTGGGCCACTTCAGTGGCCGGCAGCGTTTTGGGGGTTGAATTTCCTGGTTACCTCTTAATAATTTTGATTGAGGGTTGAACATTGCATATATCTAGAATCTTTTTATGCAATACCTGAATATTAGTTATATTTTGTGTCAAAAGAAAGTTTATAGTTTTAGTACCTGATCTAGAATCTTTTTATCCAATACCTGAATATTAGTTAGATTTTGTGTCAAAAGAAAACTTATAGCTTTTAGTACCTGATCCAAGTTATGCATTTCCTTTTTCAAAAGAAAGCTTATAGTTTTAGTACCTGATCTAGAATCTTTTTATCCAATACCTGAATATTAGTTAGATTTTGTGTCAAAAGAAAACTTATAGCTTTTAGTACCTGATCCAAGTTATGCATTTCCTTTTGCCATGATTCGAATTGGGAAAATATGCCCCACAAATGACTTTACTAAGTAATGTTATGGTAGTGGTCAGGTTTGGGCCACTTCAGTGGCCGGCAGCGGTTTCTGGGGTTGAATTTCCTGGTTACTTCTTAATAATTTTGATTGAGCGTTGAACATCGCCTATATCTAGAATCTTTTTATGCAATACCTGAATATTAGTTATATTTTGTTTCAAAAGAAAGCTTATAGTTTTAGTACCTGATCTAGAATCTTTTTATCCAATACCTGAATATTAGTTAGATTTTGTGTCAAAAGAAAGCTTATAGCTTTTAGAACCTGATCTAGAATCTTTTTATGCAATACCTGAATGTTATATTTTGTGTCAAAAGAAAGCTTATAGCTTTTAGTACCTGATCCAAGTTATGCATTTCCTTTTGCCATGATTAGATTTGGGAAAATATGCCCCACAAATGGCTTTGCTATTAAGTACAGTTATGGTAGTGGTAAGGTTTGGGCCATTCAGTGGCCGGCAGCGTTTTGGGGGTTGAATTTCCTGGTTACCTCTTAATAATTTTGATTGAGGGTTGAACATTGCATATATCTAGAATCTTTTTATGCAATACCTGAATATTAGTTATATTTTGTGTCAAAAGAAAGCTTATAGTTTTAGTACCTGATCTAGAATCTTTTTATCCAATACCTGAATATTAGTTAGATTTTGTGTCAAAAGAAACCTTATAGCTTTTAGTACCTGATCCAAGTTATGCATTTCCTTTTGCCATGATTAGATTTGGGAAAATATGCCCCACAAATGGCTTTGCTAAGTAATGTTATGGTAGTGGTCAGGTTTGGGCCACTTCAGTGGCCGGCAACGGTTTTTGGGTTGAATTTCCTGGTTACCTCTTAATAATTTTGATTGAGCGTTGAACATTGCATATATGTAGAATCTTTTTATGCAATACCTGAATATTAGTTATATTTTGTGTCAAAAGAAAGCTTATAGTTTTTTGTACCTGAACCAAGTTATGTATTTCCTTTTGCCATGATTAGATTTGGGAAAATATGCCCCACAAATGGCTTTGCTAAGTAAGGTTAGGTAAGGTTATGGTAGTGGTCAGGTTTGGGCCACTTCAGTGGCCGGCAGCGGTTTTTGGGGTTGAATTTCCTGGTTACCTCTTAATAATTTTGATTGAGCGTTGAACATTGCATATATCTAGAATCTTTTTATGCAATACCTGAATATTAGTTATATTTTGTGTCAAAAGAAAGCTTATAGCTTTTAGTACCTGATCTAGAATCTTTTTATGCAATACCTGAATATTAGTTATATTTTGTGTCAAAAGAAAGCTTGCAGTTTTTTGTACCTGAACCAAGTTATGTATTTCCTTTTGCCATGATTAGATTTGGGAAAATATGCCCCACAAATGGCTTTGCTAAGTAAGGTTAGGTAAGGTTATGGTAGTGGTCAGGTTTGGGCCACTTCATTGGCCGGCAGCGGTTTTTGGGGTTGAATTTCCTGGTTACCTCTTAATAATTTTGATTGAGCGTTGAACATTGCATATATCTAGAATCTTTTATGCAATACCTGAATATTAGTTATATTTTGTGTCAAAAGAAAGCTTATAGATTTAGTACCTGATTTAATAATAATAATAATAATAATTAACAATTCTTATATAGCGCATAACACTTTGCGGAGCATGTCTCTATGCGCTTAGAGAGTAAGAAATGATAGATAGAGAGTCACTGTACAGGGTTCAGGGATTAACAAGAAGCTTTAAAAAGATAGGTCTTCAGGGCAGATATCTAGAATCTTTTTATGCAATACCTGAATATTAGTTATATTTTGTGTCAAAAGAAAGCTTATAGCTTTTAGTACCTGATCTAGAATCTTTTTATGCAATACCTGAATATTAGTTATATTTTGTGTCAAAAGAAAGCTTATAGTTTTTTGTACCTGAACCAAGTTATGTATTTCCTTTTGCCATGATTAGATTTGGGAAAATATGCCCTACAAATGGCTTTGCTAAGTAAGGTTAGGTAAGGTTATGTTAGTGGTCAGGTTTGGGCCACTTCAGTGGCCGGCAGCGGTTTTTGGGGTTGAATTTCCTGGTTACCTCTTAATAATTTTGATTGAGCGTTGAACATTGCATATATCTAGAATCTTTTTATGCAATACCTGAATATTAGTTATATTTTGTGTCAAAAGAAAGCTTATAGCTTTTAGTACCTGATCTAATAATAATAATAATAATAATTAACAATTCTTATATAGCGCATAACACTTTGCGGAGCATGTCTCTATGCGCTTAGAGAGTAAGAAATGATAGATAGAGAGTCACTGTACAGGGTTCAGGGATTAACAAGAAGCTTTAAAAAGATAGGTCTTCAGGGCAGATATCTAGAATCTTTTTATGCAATACCTGAATATTAGTTATATTTCGTGTCAAAAGAAAGCTTATAGCTTTTAGTACCTGATCTAGAATCTTTTTATGCAATACCTGAATATTAGTTATATTTTGTGTCAAAAGAAAGCTTATAGCTTTTTGTACCTGATGTATTGTTATGTAGTTATGTATTTCCTTTTGCCATGATTAGATTTGGGAAAATATGCCCCACAAATGGCTTTGCTAAGTAAGGTTAGGTAAGGTTATGGTAGTGGTCAGGTTTGGGCCACTTCAGTGGCCGGCAGTGGTTTTTGGGGTTGAATTTCCTGGTTACCTCTTAATAATTTTGATTGAGCGTTGAACATCGCATATTTCTAGAATCTTTTCATGCAATACTTGTTATTGATTACACGGTTTTTTTTTTCGAAACGGACTTCCAATACACAAGTCTATGTTTTCATTTACCGCCTCCATATACAGCGGTTTTGTTTGGGTTGGCTTGGTTTTACTTAAATACTAATTGCCCATGTCATTTAAATTTTATATTGTAGTAAGTTAAAATATTATATTTGTCATTAAGTCTAACATACACATGACTAGTCATGAGTTTTTTTTAATTTTCAGGTTAATGACAGTGTTTTTTTTTTTTTTTTTTTTTCCCTCTTTTCATTGCTGAGAAGTCATTTTCCACTTCCTTTACTTATTAATACTCTGAGGAGACATTTCCTTCACATTGTTGTTTCACCTCATAAGGAGCTCTCCAAGTGCCTGTATCATTAACGTTTGCGCCTGAACAGCCTGTGCTACGTGGGCCTGAGGTGGGGGTACATGTTTTTTTTTTTTTTTTGGGGGGGGGGGGGTGGGGGTTTAATGTAGGGGTTACGAACACCTTGTTTAGGATTATGGGGGATACTACAATGGAGGAAAGGGATAACAATTTTCAAATTGATCAACAGTTAACGTTTTTGGAACAACTCAGTAAGAAATTTATAAATACCATTTTTTTAAGTACTTCAGTTACACTAGAAAACATAAGCCTGATAAAGGAATTGTTAGCAAATCTAAACCTCGCTCTCCCTATAAGTAGCTTAACGTTTTTCTACGGAATAAGTGGTGAAATTAACCTTTTATGCTTTCCTTATGGGTAGGTGTTTAAGCTGTAATTTCGTTTCCTTAAATGTTAGAGGAATTAGAGATTGCGCTAAGAGGGGGAGAATATTTTCATGGTGCAAAGAGAAAGGGGATGTAATTTTTTTACAAGAGACATATAGTACAAAAGATATAGAGGACAGATGGAGTTCTATGTGGGATGGGTCATGTTACTATAGTCATGGATCGAACCACAGCAGAGGAGCCCTTATTCTGATTAAGACTTCACTTGACGTTAAACTTATAAACATAAAGCAAGATGATAATGGACGATACATACTGATTGATTGTGAAATCCAAGGGTATAGAATGGTCTTGTGCAATGTATATTTTCCGACTAGGGACAAAGAAAATCACCAAATAGAATTGTTAAAAGAATTGCATAAAAATTTAAATAAAATTAATAGCTCTAATAATCCTGTTCTAATGGGAGGTGATTTTAATATGATTATGAACTCTGAATTAGACTACAACGGAACAGTTAGACAAAATTTTCATTACAGATTTAGTAAAGAAGTGGAAAACTTCATGGAAAAGTTACATTTAATAGACATTTGGAGGGAAAGAAATCCATTGAAAAGACAATATACTTTCACCAAAAATAATCCGTTCATGCAAAGCAGATTGGATCATTGGCTAATATCAGAAGATTTAGTAAGTTTCGTTATTAGGTGCAACATCGTACCGTCTATAGCTCCTGATCATTCAGCAATATTTTTGTTTTTGTACGATAAAACTGAAAAGGAAATGGACAAAAAGAATGGATCATATTGAAAATTTAATAATAGTCTTTGTGGTAATGTAGAATATGTTAATAAGATGAAAATGGAAATACTTCAATTAAAAGAGGAATTAAAGAAAGCAATTAAAGATAGAAGGGTTGTATGGGATTATTGGAAAATGAAAATAATGTCTTTTACGAAAACCTTTTCTAAAAAATTGGCGAAAGAAAAAAGAATGACAAAAAAATCTCTTGAAAAGTAATTAGAAGATCTAGAACGTACTTTCGTTCATGGTGTAGATGAAGAAAAATAATTTAAAAAATAGAAAAGAAAAGGAAAGAACTCGTAGACAGTTATGATTATATTAATGAAGGAATTAAAATTCGATCTCGTGCGTCGTGGTACGAAAGTGGAGAAACAGATACAAGGTATTTTAATCAGTTATTACAGTCTAATAAAAAGAAAAGTACTATAAAAAAAATTGGTGAATGTAAACGGAGAAATTACGGAAAATAATAAAGAAGTTTTAAATCAAATAAAATAATTTTATACCCATCTTTATTCTAGGGAACACACGGAACAAGTCAAGGATTTTTTTCAAACATTTACCAATGTTAACAACTGAAAATATTGAAAGTTGTGAAGGAGATATACTAGAAGGGGAGTGTTTTTCGGTATTAAAAGAAATGAAACAAAATAAATCACCTGGTAATGAAGGTTTAACAGTTTTATTATTATAAAACATATTATTACACATTTTGGGTTGAAATAAAGGACGTAATGATAGGAGCATTTAGTGAAGCCTATGCTTCTGGGGAACTTTCTGCATCACAAAAACAAGCCATTATTATCTTATTAGCTAAAGAAGGGAAAGATCCACATTATGTAAAAAATTATAGACCCATATCCTTACTGAACATAGATTATAAGATCATTTCTAAAGTTTTGGCTAAACGAATTAAAGAGGTGTTGGATAGCGTGATACTATCAGATCAAATAGGGTTTATTAAAGGTAGGAATATAGGAGAAACGATCAGAATAATAGACGATATGTTGTTTCATACGCTACATAATAATATTCCTGGGTATATGATGGCAATTGACTTTGAAAAAGCTTTTGATTCCATATCCCACAATTTTTTACATCAAACATTAGTTTCGTTCGGTTTTGGGCAGCAATTTCGTAAGTGGGTCAAAATATTATATACAAATACCCAAAGCTGTATTTTTAATGGAGGGGATTCGACAAGTTATTTTAAAATAGAAAGAGGAGTAAGACAAGGGGACCCCCTTTCGCCCTATCTTTTTATTTTATGTATAGAAGTATTGGCGCATAATATAAGATATAACAACGACATTAAAGGAATTTCCTTCGGAAAGGAAGAAGTAAAGCAGGTTATGTATGCCGACGATATGACTATTTTTGTTCGAGATGTGAACTCGGTCAAAAATGTAATATAAATTTTAGAAAATTTCAGAAAAGCATCAGGACTTAGAGTTAATAACGAGAAGACGAGGGTGTTATTATTAGGTTCCTCTCAAAGAAAATCATATGATATTTCTTTTGGTCAAAAAGTAGATTTTGTGAAGATTCTTTTAAGCATAAATCAAGCATTCTAAATATATGATTATAATTAAATGCTACCATAGAAAATTTCAGAGAAAAATGTTTAAAAGATATTACCTTATATGAACATTAAACAATAGTAAACAAATGAGAAACCAAAATATAACGGACAAAAAAGAGACTCAAATGTAACTGCAATAATTCCTCTCCATAAAGTTGGGTAAAGTAATAATGTTTGGTATCATAAGAAATGGCAATAAATTTCCTACAAGTATTGTACACAATATTTTGTGAAATAATAGATGGTTAATGAAGTGGAGACATTTGAATAGTAAGCATTGGTCACATTTTGGTGAAATTTTGAAGAGAACTAAACCCCTTGGCCCAGTAAAAGTTAAAAGACTAAAAGAAATTAATGCAATGAAATAGAAACAATATTTCAAATATGCTACAAAACATCTTTGGGGGGGGGGGGGATTTATATTTTCTTGCGATTACTTGCTTGGATTGTTGAAGGTATCATTGCCGCAATTTTATATGAATTTATTAGAAGTGTGGATAGATACAAATGATTTTCGATTTAAATCAGAAACATTTAAAGGGAACGAGATATTTTTGAACAATAAATTTATACGAGTTGAAGGAAAATGCATATTTGACCAAAAATTATATGAAAAAAATATTTATAGATTGAAACATATCATGGATTGTGATTGAAACTTAAGATCGTTTTCATACTTCCAAAGACAGGGGTTAAATTTTAATGATTTTCAATTGATAGAGACAATTTATAAAACGATTCCAGTAAGCTGGAAACGAAACATGAATATGAATAATAATGATACATCTCTTCGAGAAGAAATATCGTTTATATCCGGAAAAAGAGTTATATCGATAAATGATATTGTATCTAAAAAAATATATGCTAATTTTATGAATTGCAACTTGGCAATACCACATATTTTTGAAAGGCTAAAGGACAAATATAGTTTTTCGTATAAAAAGATTGAAAACATTTTTATGAGACCAAGGCAGTGTACTCTGAACAGCCGATTAAGGGAGTTTCAATTTAAAATGTTGCATGGGATTGCTTACACAAATCACCATTTGTTCCGCTTTAAAATCTTGCAAAATAATCTTTGTTGTTATTGCAAAAAAGAAGAAGAAACATATCGTAATTTATTTTTTGAATGTGAACATGCTTCTTTAGTTTGGAATAATTGCAACGAGATGTTTGATTTTTTATCTGGTCTGGTTGGTAATTTAAGCTGGGAAGAAATATTTGGCGGAATAGAATTAGAAGATGAGGGAAAGGAACGGTTGGTTAATCATTTTTTAATCTTTGTAAAATTTTCAATCTTTAAAGGAAGAGAAAGGGGTTCGCCAATAACTATATATGAAATTAAAAGAAATTTTAACTTAAAGTTTAACTCCCATCGTGTGAACGAGACTAAAATCATTTCTAGAATACTGCCACAGGTGTTTTGCAATTCATATAACTTTGATTTTAGAAAGGATAATTTTCCTGTAAATTATCTTGTCTACCTAAACACCATGGATAAAAAAAAGCACCAATAAAAAAATAATAATAAAAACATCATGCACCACTAATAAAAGGTTTGCTTTCTTTCTATGATTCAAACAAGAGATTGATCACAGATAATTTTTTCTGATATTCTTCATTCCTAATACATTCTGGTATAAAATACAAATGATTTCATGCATATACACATGTGACTGGAAGAGTATTGTTTTGAGACATTTTGTGAAAAATGATATTTCCAATAATCAACAAATTTTATATTTCATAGTTAAAGCTTCTAGTTATTTGTCGTAAATATTTTCTGCTCACATTAAAAGCAACATGTAGGTTGAAATGCGTTAAAGGTACCTACTAATAATCATTTGTGAGCATGTAGCTCTTGAAACTATTTTTTTCTAGAAAGGAAATGCCTATGGCTTCATTTTTATACTTTCTAATCAAATAACAAGCAGAACAAAAATTTGAAAGACAGTGGGTGGAATTCACCTTGAGATAGGAAAATGCTGAGTCGACTAGTGGGAGACTTTATCCCATGCAAGGCCAATTCAACTAATTAAAGTGGAATTTTTTAATCAAGCCAGAGTATTGTTTATTAATTAAACACATTCTGACGCAAATAAAGTTGACAGGAAATCAATATACATGCATTTTTCTCTGATGGCATATTTTATCATTTTGGAGAGTTTATGAATTGTCAGTTTATGAAAGTTATACAGGAAGACCTGGCGTGTTGGGCCACATTAAAATGTTCGGGAGAGGTCAACAAAATTCAGATTCTCTTGAATTAATCACATTAATATTAAAATATCATGCTCATGCAACAAAGTTGGCAATGGAACGAGTTGATGAGGGAGAGCAAGGGAACAAAAGAGATAGAGCAGAAAGAAATATATCAACAGAATATGAGATCAAATTAATCAGGCTTTACATGAACTGAATATAAATCCATAAGCAACTGTCGATGTAAATGTACATACCGGGTAGTACAACAAAGTACAACAAAATACAACAAAGTAGAACATCAGGTGTAATATTTTAATGTGATATATGAGACAATATTATGAACCTGATAATCAATTGGATCACTAATTTTTGTCATAATTTTGGAGGCTCCCAAAGTTATGGTGTGCATGAAACTTCAGAGTTCTTAAGCAAACTGGTCTACAATTGCGTACATCACATTGTACAGTACATGTAGCATCACAATAGTGGGTGCATAAGCTACTGGTTCTTGATCAGGAGTTGGAGAAGTCTCGCTGGTGTGGTTGTGCTCGTCACCATGTATGTCATACACTATGCAGGCATGGCTGTCCAACTGCTGGAGTAGAATGGGGCACAGTTGGAGGAATTGGAACGGTATGATGCCTTCGGATGGAATCACGCTAAATATGTCAAGGATCTCATCAGGTGACAGGCACTGGAAGAAAATAAAACAGGAAAAAAAATTATACAGAACTACATTGTACATTCACATGGCAGTGGAGAGAGGCAAAATTTCTAAAATTTCTAAATTTCTAAAAATCTAAATTGAATAAATAGTAGGGAGAGCGAGGCAGAGGTAAAGGTTGAGCAAGAGCCAAATATATTCTTTTTTCTTTCTTTTTCCTTACATAGACGGTATAGAGAAACAGGAAATTATATCCCTTCCATGTGTAGGAGGCAAAATTAGGAAGCGTGCTCTCACCGGAGGGGGGAGGGGGGCAAGGGATGGGAGGGTAGACTCACAGCCCCTGTTTTTGTTTTTGTTTTATTTGTTTTTCTCTCTTATCCTTTAACATATTACGTTATTTCAATTTGTATAATACAAGTCATATTTTTCTTGTATATCATGTTAAAATTTCTTCAATGATGTATAATTAAATAATTATGTTAAGATATTCAATAATATGTACAAATTGTTTAATGAGATTTGCTATGTATGTATTAGACTTGAGAGAGAACAATAAAAACATTAATGAAGGGTGCTTTAAACCGGGAGGAGGTGGGTGGGGAGGGGCAGAACAGCACCTGATTTTCTCTCTTATCCTTTAAGACATTATGTTATTTCAATATTTATGTATGAGATACAAGTAATATTTTGTTCATTATTTTCAGATTTCTTTTAATGATTGATGTATAATTGTATTTTGTTAAAATATTTGTTCAAATAATTTGTACAAATTGTTTGATTGAAAATTGTATTGCTTCATGTATTTGATTTGAGGTTAGCTGGCACCTAAATTCGGTATAATCACAAAATTTAGTGTTGATGTAGAGTGTAGCGACTTAAATTCACGAGTTGGCAACTAATATTGGTCACAGACCAGGGCGGCAAAGCGTCTCGTGATGGGGGGGGGGGGGGTAAAGTAGACAGCAGCAGAAAAGGAACTTCTGGGGGAAAGGGGGCATGCACAAGGCCCCCCTTAAAATATCCTGGATCTGCCAGTGACACCAGATTCTTATGAAGAAAAAGTCATCCTAGTGGGGTTCAAAGTACAATGTCATCAAGAAAGACTGCATAGACCCAGTGGCGTCGCTAAGCTTTTCTGAGTTGGAGGGGGAGGGGTGTCGAAATTTTAATTTACCGACGAACCTGAGTCTGTGTGCCATCGATTACCGATACACTTTTGTTTGTGAACGACGACATCATTATTATTTTTTTTTTGGGGGGGGGGGGCAGGTGCAGAAGCAAGTAATAGAAATATTTGTTCTCAACCAGTGTCAACCGTGAGTCTATTTTCATTGAACAAATCTTATTCGAATATATTTTTTTTCTTGCCGATTTCTAATTAAAGCACCACCTACCATCATTTGTTCTACATCAAATGAGTGTTTATTTCATAATTATTCGCGAGCAAGCGGAGAAAATAGTAATACTTTTCGTTGAAAAAAATTGGTAGCATAAACGGAATCTTCTTGGTAAGTGGTGGGGCGGGCACCATCGTATTTAGGCGAGGCATCATAAATCGGCCTATCAGCTGGCTGCAGCCTCACGCGAAGGCTGACTGGGGCTGCAAAGCCAGCTGAAGCCGGACGGGGCAATTAATTTGCATTAATTAGCCCAGCCAGCTGAGGCCAGCTTGGGCTCTGAGCTTGAACCCAGAATCTTAATTGGCCCGTCCTCCCCAGCCTGCCAATGTACTCCTAAATTTGCTCAGCAAAATTCTTGAAGTTGCAGCTGGCTGCAGCCGGACGGAGATTCTTGAAGTTGCAGCTGGCTGCAGCGTACTGAGCCAAAGACTATTATAGTATCAAGACAGATTACTCTCACCTACTTCCGTAGTACATTTTGGAGGCGTAAATTGCTGTGTTAAAAACAGACTCGGAAAAATACGTTCGCCATAGGTATAACACGTGAAATTTTTTCTTGATATTTCATATCTTTTTCAAGTCTGATTTTTGCACGAGAAAAAGGATGGATAGTTCAAAAACATTTCTTGAACCCTTTTTGTCAATAAATGCCGCTATGAATCCCTTGCATTAAGCATTCAGATATGTAACCTGGAGCCTGGCTATTGAGAGATTTTGAAGATGATACGTTTTTGAATGGGCAGCTAGTGAAGGGAGCGAAGTAAAGGTTGGGAAGAATGACTTCTGCGAACCTCAAAAACAAGACTTGCAGCCCGATTCTGCAGGCGCTGTAGACGGTTTACATGAGATTTTGGTATAGAGGAAAGAAGCCCATTACAATAGTCTAGTCTGGAAAAAATAATGTATAATGTTTAATGTATCGTCTGGCCGGGTTTAGCAATACAGCTGGCCGCGGGTGGCTGTTTCGTTTAGGCCGGCCGCGGCCGGAGGACCTAATTGAGACAAAATTTTATGACGCTCGACTTCCATTCGGGAGGCTGCGGCGGCTGTTGTTAAGGCAAGCGAGCGTAGCGAGCAATCAAAATTTGTTTACACTTCCCTTTGATAATAAGGTATAGCATAAACGGGATCTTCCTGCTACGAAGCGGGGGGGGGGGGGGGGGGGGGGGGGGGGGGGGTAAATGGTATTTAAGGGAATGTAAATTTTATGTCAACTTCTTTTTTATGATAATTGGTAGCATAAACGGGATCTTCTTCCTAAGAAGCGGGGCGGGCACAATCGTATTCAGTAAGGGAGTGTTAATTTTATTTATGCGAGCAAGCGATTTGTTAAAAAAAAATACTGATTGGAAAAATTCCCCCCATGAAATGACCATTACCCCGATACCTCCCCCCCCCCCCGAACAAAATTTAGCCCCCCCCCCCCCTCCCGGACAACTACCCTGGTCAATTACCCCAGAATCCAGGGATAGTTGTCGGGGGTAATTGTCCTGGGGGTAGTTGTCCGGGGGTAGTTTCCCAGGGGGTAGTTGTCCTAGAATCGGTCATTGGAAAAAATCCTTTACCTTCTGCCTAGCTAAGAATGAATCCTACGAAGTTTGGGTTAAAATCCAGCCATGCATTTTTGGAAGAAGTTGAAAAGATTAGCACGACGAACGACAAAGATGGTGAGCGACCGCAACAGCCCAATTGAACATTTCGGCACAGGTGAGCTATAAGGCCAACAATCAGAGGTGAAAGGGGCATTTCTTGCATATCATTAGTGATACTCACCAGCTATGAGTATGAGAATGGAGAAGGGAGACTGGTGTATTTATTATTTTAAATAACGGGGCACTTATTACAGAAAGGGGAAAGGACACCTATTAGAATTTGATAGGGGCATTTTGATCAGGGGAAGGAGATCTTATTAAAAAACGAGGGCACTTATTAAAAGGATAAGGGGCACGTTGCATAAAAATGTGACACTTTTTTTTTGGGGGGGGACAAAAGGGCACTTAATGGAAAGAAAACGCCATGTATCAGAATGAAAGGGGCAATATTATTGAAGATAAATAGGGCACTCAACAGATGAAAAGGAGCACCTATTAGAGGGAAAGGATCAATTTATTGAAAAAAGGAAAAAGGAGTACTTGTCTAAAACAGGTAGCTTTCAGAATTAACAGGGGGAATAATAGATGAAGGGGTACTTATCAGCTTATGAGAATGACAAAAATGTTGTTGCAAAGGAAGAAAAGCACGTATGGAAGAAAAGGGGCACGTATCAGATTTGAATAGGGGGTTTTATTAAAGAGGAACGTATATATTACCAAAAGGGACATTTTCAGAGGTGAAAAAGGAACATTAATTAGACGAATTTATATAGTGTAGCTAATTACCGCCGCGCGAAGCAAGGGCGGTACTAATTTCAGTCGATTCTGTCCCGATGTTTGTTTGTTTGTTAGTGCTCTAACGTTTGAATGGTTCCATTTCAGTTCACCAAACTTTCAGCGAATCTTCATCTAAGTAATATGCGATTTCCTATTGAATTCCACGGTCACAGGTGCATCTTATTTTTTTTAATTAATTTTTTTAAATTATTTTTTTTTTATTTTATAGCGCCGAAGTTACAGCCCTTTATATACACGTACCGTCATTGGCCTGTACTGTGCATGCAGTGTACGAAAAAGCACCGCAACATAGTATCTATTGAGTTATCGTATCCGCGCGCGCGCTATTAGTATGATGAGAGACTATAGTCTAATTAGAGCGCAATCGGAGAAACTGCTGGAGCTTAGCCGGTCACACATGCACTGTAATGTATTTTTAGTTTTTTTTCTTTTATTGTTGTTTTTATAATATTTATTTCTCCTGGCCTACAGCCGAGTACAGGACTATAAAATGTTTGTAGTCGTCCGTAGTCGCGACCAGCCTTGCTCGCAACAGTTTGTCACTTATCTGTCATTCTGTGTTCGTGTGTAGATCTAACTGTTAGGTCTAACGACGTTACATCTGTGCTGCTGCAGTGTAAGATCAGCCGTCGTTCGGGTGTTGGCTACGCTGACATTGGGTACGACGACGCTCCGCTGAACCCCCTCGCGAGGAGGAGAGCGACCAAAACAATAAAGTGACAAAAGACTCCTCCAAACAGAGGATTTTTCCGTCTAGCTGCAGTGTAACTATACACAGCGCTAACGCAACAGAAATTGGATATGCGATAGCAATTTTTTTAGCAGCATTGAAATCTGCACAATTTTTCACGTAATCTGGCTATGCCTATAGGCTATTATAGTTTGCTGCATGGATGCAATTTCCTATTGAATTCCACAGGTGCATCTGTTTTTTCTTTATTTAATTTTTATTTTTTTTCTTTATTGTTTTGAAGGTGTGTATAGGCAATATTTAAGTCATACTAGTTATGTTCACACGTAGTACATAGCATCGATGCTATGTAAGTTTCAAAAATATTTCCAGTACGTTCAGACAGGCCGTGATCGACTTGCTTCTATCACCCACTCGTGACTATTCATCGCTCACCCGCTGCCAAAACAATAATTACTGCGCCACACAGAGTGACCCGAGTATAATTGGTATGCATGGTCAAACGCGCGGAAGTTTGTGTACAGGGGTCATATGATGCGAAGCTTTTGTTTTGAATATTTTATTTGTCTTCATAAATCAACATAATAACACAATAACAATTCATTTGTAATATCGATAATACAATCAAGTAGCAAATACATGTGTTATAATACTTAATTTTAAATAAACCTTGTACATGTCAAAAATGAACTCCAATCTTATGCCAAAATAAAACACATGCATGCACACTGTATTCTCTGGTGAGCACATGTAAATCAATATCTAAAGACCACATCATACTTTAGTTAAGGTCTGATTCTGAAAGAGCAGATTCTCAGCTTTAAAATGATATATAACTCATTGGATGTTCATAACTCAATGTACAAAGAGAAGAATGCACAGTCCCTCATAATGTTACTTCTTAATAAGGGTTTAAAGTTTGCAGTCTATTGAAGCACTCTGACTTGCAAAGTGTCGTGCTAAGGTGACAAATGGAGGATTAGAACTCAATGAAAATTTCTATGAAGGGATTATCAGATTGTCCTAAAACTTGGCATACTACATAGACATATCCTGTTTATCATAGTGCAATAGTATCAATGCAAGAACTTACTCCGGGAGATTTATGGGAGATTAAAATTAGACAAGTATTCAGGGTCGTGAAAAAGAAAAGTAATACAACAAAATCCAGAGAAGACACACATAAGTCTGATAAAAAGCTGTCAAAAATACCACTTCTAGATTGTTTGGTGCCTCCACATTTTAGATTACTTAGAAAAAAAGTATACTCTTTCAGGAAATACCCAAAACTAAAATTTGACCATGCATGCCAACCAAAACACATTGATTGAGCTCTGACTGAAAATCACACAGTGCGACTTTTGGGTGGTTTTGTGGTGCCTGGTCATATATAAAAAAGAAAAAAGATAAAAAGAAGGAACCCCCAAAAACAAACAAACAACAAAACAACCCCCTTCCTTACCACACAGTATACACATTAGCCTACTTACCCCTATATACATCACATTACATTACAGTACCAGATGAAACAGACAGAATGATAATAGAAAAAAAGTAGGGAAGAGGGTACATCACATGAATACATACATTGCATTATATTATAGCACCGCATGAAACAGACAGAATTACAAGAGCAGCGATTGCGCTCACATTACAAATAGTCACAAGCGCGGTGGGTGGTCTACCGCAAAGCGTCGATGCTTTGTCGCTGGATCCTGAGATTTACTCCTGCTAAACTCGCTGCAAGAATAGTTTGGAAACTCGCTTCTATCTCGTGACTATCTGCGTTCAGACAGCGTTTGGTCTCGACACTATCTGGTCTTCACCAAAATAGCATCGACACCTCGATAGCATCGATGCTATCGCTCTACGTGTGAACGTACCTACTATTACTACTCTAGTTAGACCCAGATCTATAGTACAATGGCACTTATAAGGTAGCCACTCCAGTTCTAAGAACTGTTCTCCCAGCGGGCCCTGCATACCAATTACCCCATAGTCATCAGGTACAATTCAAACCTGCCCAATTATCTTGAGCACAATCTCAACTCCCCGGGGAGCATGCAAGCCAGGCTATCAGATGACGCTCACGGCTTAGTTAACACCCGACCAAGGTTCCCATCACTCATGGGTAAAAAAAAAAGCGAGCGGATAATATTGATTTGATTTGATTTGATTTGATTTATTCACCAACAATAACATCATATGTACAAGATTTGTCACACAGTAAATATTGTTACAGGATTGAAACTTAAATGATAATAGCTGGTAAATGGGACCAGAAAATAGCACAAGTGCTAGTCGAGCCTGGCCCTCTACAAAATTTACATAGTAGAAGATATTATTTCCATTACAAACATAACAATTACAACCACATACATAGATAGCATGGTGTTACATGTACATGTACATGTATATAGAGAGTAAAACATTATACTTCATTACTTAAAAGATGTTCTTTTAATGATTTCCTAAAACTACTTCTGGATGATTTCAATTTAATATCAGTTGGTATTCTATTCCATAAATCACTTCCTAAAAAAGAAAGAGAAAATTGTCCTTGGGTAGTCCTTAAAGGAGAATTATCCCCACGAGACTTTTATCATTGACCTAAAACAGAATTCTAAACAGTTTCTGATAAAGTAAAAACATCGTATATTCGAGAATCGAGAGGATGGGAATTGTCGATTGAATCCTCCAATTTTTATTGTTCTCGAGAGTAAAGCAGCGTCGCCATGTTCCCGGTGCGATCGGGCTGTGTGACGTAGGGCATGGAGTTGGCCGTAGCGCATTGTAATTGGCTCGCAATAGTTCACCAACATTATTTTAAAAAGAGTTTATTATTATTAATAATAACATAAATTACACAAGAGTTTCATAATTAAATTAAATAAATCAATTTATATTATTTACGTAACTATCACATTTGAAAAACATTTATTAGAGTAAAATAATCATCGTAAGTATAACGTGTTCCAGGACACAGTAGCTTGATTGTACGAACGCGAAATTTCGTTCAGATAGCTAGTCTACGCCTTCCGTGCCTTGCTTTGCATTTACATTTTGCCGATTGAATTTTAAAATTATCAACAATCAAGGTTTTTTATTTGATTACAGTTGAAATTTGAACACTGTAAAGTCAGACTGTTGTGGTAAGATGGAAGGTCCAGTAGCGTACAATTTCGAACCTGAATTTTCGAAAGAAGAACTCCTCGCACGCTCTGCAAGAACAGCGGATTCCCAAAGGCAAAGCCAAAGGAGGACCACTGGCGACAACAGCGACGACAGCGATCACGGGGAGCCACCGGCTCCAGATAGAATAAATAACAACGAATGGTGTAGATGCGGCAATTGTAGACCGATGCAATCAGCAATTGAATGTCTATGCTGTCGAGAGCGGAGAAACTGTCAGGAATTTTGTCAGGAGTCGGTGGACTGTATCACTCTGCATCCAGACTTTTCCAAAATCTGTTTGGAAAAAGCAGTTTTGAGGACTGCGCTGGTAGCTCGTCTGGACAAGAGAGGCCACAGAGGCAATTTGCCGAGGGAGCTAGATAATGAGTAAGAATAATTCCGTCCGAGTCCCATTTGATCAAGATATTACTAATATTAAGTACTACTACTAGGCTTAGTACTACTCTACTACTAGGTCAAAGAAAAAGAATTTTAAAGTTATTTTAAAACTTACATAGACGTAGGCTTGGTTAATTAGTTGGCTATTTTCCTGCTTACCTTACCAGATTGTGATTGATATAAAACAAAGTTTAGAACAAAGAAAATGAAAACAGAGGCTGAACCGAAGCGTGATTTACCCCCTAAACCATTAAAAAAGCCCCTGTAAATGAAAAAGAGCCACTGTCCGCTGTTCATATAAATTAGGTTGTGCTTGGGTTACCCTGTAATTGTATGCAGGGAAGCCCTAGCCTAGTATCAGCCTATGTGACTGTTTGCGCACCTCAATTTTTACTTTAAATTTTACAATAATTTCATTAATATTCCTCAAAAAACTAATGTTATCAATGTTATATTATTCTTTATATTCGAAAGAGTATGTGGGCTAAAAAATTTCACAAAAAATAGAGCATGAACAATGCAATTTTTATAAAAAGCGGCGGTAGTGTTATTTCGACATTGGAGAAAAAAATGGTGCTTATGTCTGCGCAGTGCGCACTCGTTCATTTCACACGCAGTTCGGGAGTTTTAGCAAGAAGACAAGATTTTGAGGCTTGTAAAAAAAACTGATATAACTAAGTACTTTGTTCAATATTTGTTTTTTTTTTTTTCATGAATATCTATTGCTATAAATAAAGATGAAGAATTTGTGTTTGTTGCGTATTTTGTTTGATCAGAATTGCGCAGACAAGGGCACTCCAGCCATACAATCATGACAATATAAAATGTCTTTGAAGAAAATTGTTGATTTTAAACAAGTAGACTCTAGGCTGTAGGCGTAGCAAAATAAAATTATATATTTTAGCCTGCTGCTGAACAAGTCAGCAGGCGAATTTTGTTGTACTCAAATTTACAGAGGTTTAAAATTTGTGCAAACAATCATAAAATGCACAAACAATCATAAAATGCACATAATTTAAACATGATTTGTGTATCACGCAGTACTAAGTTATTTTTTGTCCCCTCCCATTACAGGTCTTACAGGTATTCTGCTTATCGTCTGTACACATACTGGACACATGGACTTCTAGGAAGAGGGGTCAGAAAGGTTATTCCTGCCTGCGTTGTAATAAAAATCCATGCAGCATATCCTGCGAGGAACGGCCACTACACTGGTTTTCGACTCGGTCCTGACGGAGAGGAGATATCTGTTCCAGAACAATTTGCGATTTAATAATTACTCACCTAGACCTCATGCTTCACACTTTCCTGTCTAAATTTTGTACTTCACAGTTCTAATTCTAAAATTGCAACGGTTTTAAAATCTCACAAATGTCCTTTAGTATACACATGTCTCGCTCATGTTTTAATAATAGTACACTCCTGACTAAAGGGTGACAAATAAATCTATATAGTATTTTATGAGTTAATTCTTTGTTGAAAATTCTCCGTAACGGTTTAGAAGTAATTAAGAAAGTATACAGAAAAAACTGCCAGAGAGAGTTGTGTCCTCTACAACAGGTTTCTTTATTCTTCAGGTAGAGAAATATTTTATTGATTATTGTACATGTAACACTCTGATAGAACTTCATTATTTCCAAAAATCATGTATTGTACGTATTATTTTTAGAAGTAGTCTAAAAGTATTGCCAATATAATTTACAACATGACAACATGAAAATTACCAATTTGCATTAATCCTGCATTTTTTTTGTGTGTGTATACTAAACAACAATTATGTGTTCTTCTGAACACCCTTTCCCATCATGTGGCACCCAAAATATACTATGGTTAGCATGTAGCAATGTATGTTCTTGAGATTTAAAAGAAATAGTACCGTAGTACTCAGTTATGACTTTTGAAAAGGGATATTTTAGTTGAAACAAATCAGAGACTTTACTGACCTTGAAATTACTTGCTATTATATGAAATTCCATCATGTGTGTACTTATTACAACAAATCCAGTACCTCCTTATTTTTTTTTCAAATTCCCAAATTTATATTTCTCTGATTGTTCTGCTTTCCTTGATAGCAACTTGCTCTAAAGGTACTATTTCCCGTTAATCTAGTGCTCATCAAACTACATGTATGTTTGTGCTTTAGCTAACTACATGTAAATGTATAACCTCGCTGTTGTGGATAGAATGACAGCTATGTGTAATTTCTTTTTTAATAGGTGCAGCTCAAACGGCCCAATAACCTTATACATACATGCACTTTATCATGGCATACAGTGTAATTTTGCTTCAGGTTTTCATTTCATTTCTGTATCTTTTTTATCATTTTTGTAAAGCACTAAAAGCAGGCTTCTACACAGAATTGTTTGCATCTTGGAATTATTTTATTTTATGAAATTTTATACCCAAATTTTACTTGAACTTCTTTGCCTTCATTGGCTATGTAAGGGTGGCGAATGCCGTTATATATAAATTTACAAACTTAATATACGATAATGAAATTGGTGTTTCCATGATTCTAGTGGTGGTTAAATTAAAATTACATACTTATAGGTAATGTAAAATGTACGGTATGTATATTGTATTTGTAAGTTGGACGCTTGACCATCCTTTTTGTAGTGTTTCCTTCCAACCATTTCGGTTCAATGATAGTCAGTGCCGAATAACCATGGAGTTATTTTTTAATAAATAGTCTAGTTTGATTATCATCAATGTTTTCAATCCATGTTTTTGACAAGTGTAGAAGTGATGTAATGTACAGTTGATTCAGAAAGTCTCAGTACTGTGGCATGTTCTTGTTCTGAAGACACCATTTTGCTTTATTATTAAATTTTTCAAATAAACAATTGTTTTCTAGTGTTACCATATATGTTGAATGTTTATTTTTACACTTTTGATGGGATTGCAGTTTATATTTTATTCAATGATTGGTGGAAATTGAATATGTGAATGAGTGAATCTTGTTTTTCCTTTTTGCAATTTTAAGGAACTGGAATGTTGCATGGATGAAAGAGAATTTTGTCTGAAATGTTAAATAATATGAATATAAACGAAGAAGCTTGATGGGAGGAATTTTTTTCATTTGTAAACAAATTTTTAGGCATTTTACTCCCAGTGTTAAAGATCGTATGCTCGATCTGTAATGAAAAACACAAGTCAGAAAAAATTTGTTTACAAATATGAATATACATGTACATGTGTATAAAGCTACCAGGGAGGAGCGACCAAGGTTGTCAGCAAAATAAGAGTTATCACGCCATTTACACCCCCACTGCCCCCCCCCCCCCCCTGTAATGAAAAACACAAGTCAGAAAAAATTTGTTTACAAATATGAATATACATGTACATGTGTATAAAGCTACCAGGGAGGAGCGACCAAGGTTGTCAGCAAAATACGAGTTATCACGCCATTTACACCCCACTGCCCCCCCCTTCCTGGTTCTAACATTGTACCCATGTTCAGTATAACAGTAACTGATTATATTAACTCTTCAGGAACAGAAACTTTCTGGTTCTAAAAAGTTGAACAGTGTTGTTTACGAGGTTCGTCCGGTACTTAAACGAAGTATGCTTGTATGTGAATGTCTGATTTTTTTTTTTGAGTGGAATCTAAAAATAAATTCAATAGGGGTGGCATTTACATTTCAATTTTAGTTCCCTTTTGGTAGGCAATTAAAGGATTGTGGCCAGATTTATTTCCTCTCACATATTTAAAATTATACTTCCTCCTGCCCTCTACTCTTTTCATTGAAAGCTGTTAAAATGCAACACTCATTAGACACAAGTATAATGAATAACACCTGACAAAATGGATTACATTTTAATCTGAAAGTTGTGTTTAATAATAACAAAAAACATCCATAAAGAGCAGGCAAATGGTTTGCCAGGAATAACTGATTGCAGGAACAGTCACTAATAAATGAAACTTCTTCAAAAAGGTTAAGAATGAAACTTAAAAGAAAAACGCATTTCTTTAAATGTCTTAAGACCATAAGACCATCTATTTACACTAAAAACTAGATGAATCTTCGACCGCACGCGGTCGGAATTTATGCCTCCGCCATCACCAGATTGGAAATGTATGGTATACATGTACACTCTAAAAAGGATTGGTCCAACAAAATTACAAATATTTTCACTCAAAAAGCACAGGAGACAGAAAATTTATTTCATTTCATTTTCAAATCAAACTTACCATTGATGACTGACAATCATCAAATAGATATTTTATAACAAATAGACCACTGTCCCCTTGAAATTTCTAAAATAGGTACGCCTAGACTCCATACATCACAAACCATTCTTATTTATATTATGACCTTTGAACTGTGACCTTACAGTAATGACATGAGGTGGATCAAAATGGCTAATTCCATTGTTTGTAACGAATATGCAACCACAACTGAAACCAAAATTACCATGGTCATACAAGTGCGCTTCCATACCAAGGTGCAAATCCCCCCTCCCCTTCCCCCCTCCAAAAACAATGACTCTCCTTCAAAGAGGTTAAAAATGGAATCTTTAAAAAGAAACATATTTCTTTAAATGTCATATTTCTTAAAATGGCGTATCACATTTTTTATCTGTAAAAGATCTTCACGAATATCAGTTAATATGTCAATTATTTCTCAAATGTTGCCCTTGTAAGAATATTAGTCAGTGTGCACGAGCAAACACGGCAAGACATTAATATTATAAACCACTTTCCGTTTTTCAACCCAAACAATTTCAAGCCAGACACTACTTACATGTTTATATAAGTACCATGAGTATCCACCAGAATAAATAAATGTATTTAACTATTTACATGTTTCTACAGTAATGAAATGCCACATCTATTTACATTTTTTCATACCGATTTAAAAAAAAATTGCTTCTATACCAAGCTGCAAATCCCCCCTCCCCAAAAAACCTCCTTAAAACTAAAGGGGGGGGGGGGGGAGACCCCAAAAGCTAAAATTTACTAAAACATTGGCTTTTGATACAAATCTGTCGAGGTGCACCAACATCTCAAATTTAGCAGGTTATAAATTAAGTTACTACTGAGATTTGATAATGATGGAAAATAAATTATGATGGAATAAAACAATACTCACACTCGATGTTCTAAACTGCAATAAATTTTATATACCAAAAGATTTTTTAATAGAAAATGTATATTAGTGGAGAAATAAGCAAAGAAATATACACAAATCTCCGAGGTAGATGTCCTGTGGTAATGTGCCTTAACACAAGGTCTCCATGTGCAAAGGAGAGCATAACCTCCAAGTTTTCATAGGCTTGTTTGTTTAAATAACCAATTTACTGCCTGATAAAACAATTCAAAATTGATTCAATCTACCTAATCTCGATTTGCAATTCCATTACCAGAGCTCAAGATTGAGCAATAGTACTGTAACTCCACGATACACATACACAAGACAAATTATATCATTCATCAGAATACATGAATCGAAAATGTACTAGGTGTTAACAAAAAAATTGACGGACCACCCGAAATTTGATACATACTACCATCAATTTTGAAGTTGTCAAGTTGGTCTTGCAATATGGCAACAATGGGGGAAAGCGGGACGGACCACCCGAAAACATGATGCCTCCGGCAAAAAAAAACCATTTGACACTTTTGATTGATAATAACTCAAGTTTTAATGCCTGTCAAGCCAAAATTTTGCCCTAGGTAACTTGAAGAGTACTATTTTTTACTTGGGGGGGGGGGGGGGGGGGGGGGGGAGCTAATAATGAAATTTTTTAAAAATAAGTTTCTGGAAATAGTGGTCTGAATTTTAATTTGATTTTCACTTTTCAGCGAATCAGGGCAACAAAAATATTTGTAGCAGTAACTAATTCAAAATTCAACAATACCATTGTGCATTGCATTTGTTATTTCTGACAACCGTATGGAATTTTCAACGCCATCATTAATAAATCATGACACTGGGTTAAAGGTATAGTTGTGTTCTGAATTACTGATTTGTCCAAAAGTGAAAATCTAATTAAAATCTCAGACCATCATTTTGAGAAAAATATTTTTTTAAATTTCATTAAGCTTTTCCCCTCAACATAAGTTATCTTCAGGTTTACAATGACAAATTTATGATTGACAGGGAGTTCAAACTTTTGAGTTAATATCAATCAAGTGTCCAATGGTATTCATGCTGGAGGCACCATGTTTTTGGGTGGTCCATCTTGCTTTCCTGTTGTCGCGATATCTCAAGACCCACTTTGCACATCAATATTAATGGCAGTATGTATCACCATGGGAAACGATCCGATTAGATTATGGAGTAAATAGGTCAAGGGTCACAGAGGTCAACTTACGAGATTCCTGGTATTGGCCTCCTTCTCATGATCTCAAGGACCAATTTTTTAACACCTAGTACAATCATATAAAATTGCAGTGATTAAAGTTTGGTAGCAAGAATGTTGTGACATAATAATCTTCCTAGGAAACAAATCGGGAAGTTGCACAGAGATTCATTTCTTCGATAGTTGGACGAGGTACTGCTGCAATGTTGGCGGAAGTTCTGGGATGGTGGGCTGAATAGTCTCAAAGACTCCCATTCTTTGCTGCAAGACTGAAACAAGGATCTCCCACATGTAGGTATAGTCCTTCTCTACACTAATCTTCTTTCGGATCCAGGCTTTGGTCTGCTTGGAGAACACATACTTATACCGCAACGCTCCTCTTGGTCCAGAACCCCTCCTTGGTTTGTGTATCACAGCTTGAGCTAGGTCGGTGTTGTGATTGTGGTCTAAGACTGCCAGTTGTGCACGCCCTAACATTGTCTTGTACTTGAAGTGCAGGCGTTTTGTTGTGTACTTTAAGTACACGTTATGGTAGCTCTCGATGCCTCCTGTGTGACAGGCCTCTGTAAGATGCCGAAGATCTTTGACAAGTCTCTGATCAAACAACACTTGTTGAAGGGCTTCATGTGCTTTGGATCCCGGAGTTAGCCATTTCTTGGTGGCAGCAACTTCTGGGGATATCTCAGCATGAGCACAGGCGTGGAATTTATTGCAGGAGTTCCATGAATGAACATTAACAATATGGTGAGTCGTGGATTGCACCATTTCCACAAGCATATCTGGGTCTCGATTGCAGTTCTGAGCTGCCCACCAGACCTGGTTGGTAATGGCTTTAATCCATGGGCCAAGCTCCTGACAGTCCCGTTGTTTTGCCTTTGCAGTCAAGCGCTTCGTGATGGACTTTGTCATATGCCAAACATCAAATTGGTGGCTGATATGGGGATATTCCTCTCGTACCATCTTCCTGATACCAGTGTGGCGGTCTGTTGCCAATGTCTTCACTGGAAGACCTGCACCTAGCATCTCGTCAATTGTCCTACGACATCCAATCTTTTCCATTGCCACGGAACTTGTGGCCTCACTGACTTGCACGAGCGCCATCGCCAGGATACGGTGCGTAGACATATTGATGCAAGTGTACGTGCAATACTTTGCACTGTATCCTGGCGAGTCACACCTCCCGTCTCCACAGACAGTTATTGGCGATTCATCTTCCAGGACTTGGTTTCTCTGATGTTGGAGATTCATTTCAGTGAAAGTGTTCACGACTGGTAACAATGCTGTTCTCTGGAAATTATAGTAGGTATTCTGCGCGATGAACTGAAGGTTCAAGAGCTCGGCAAAGAAATGGACTTTCTTGAACGTATTCCCACTTAAAAGAATAGCCGAAGCTGCAAGGAGATTACCAACTGGTGCCTTTCCAATAGTTGGTTGTGATGACCATTTCCTGATATCCCCACAAACACAAGTGACGTTTACAGACAGCAATGTGCCAACACAGTGCTTTTTGATCTCCGATGTGTGCCCACCACCACATTTTGTACACTTCACTGCGTTGAGTAGACGGTCCAACTCACTCTCAAAGACAATGAATTTGCGGTCCTTGCAAAAGCGTATTTCATCTGGTTCATCATCTGGTTCATCATCGCAGTCTGACTCGGATGACGATTCCTCGGAGGGGACATAATTAGGATCATCAGAGTTGGTGCTAGGACTCGAAGAAAAGTCTTCAGGTGTTGTTATTGGTGAAGTTGGTGGTGGTGGTGATGGTGGTGTTGATGGTGGTGGTGACGCCGGTGGTGGTGGTGGTGGTGGTGGTGATGCCGGTGGTGGTGATGATGATGCCGGTGGTGGTGATGTTGGTGGTGTAGACACTGGGGATGTCAAAACTGGTTCTGAAGGAAAGAGATGAATATTCTTGTCCACTGCTGAACAGCAAGGCCAGACAATTGGTAGGTGAGATTGAGCATATTTGTGGTCTAGATTTACATGCTTGAAGTCTGGTGGAAACTGCGTTGCTTTCTCTTGAGTTGTGACAACACCCGATACAAGAGTCTGAGTGCTAACATCTGATGTGCTGATGTCATGCTCAAGAAGTTTTTGTTTCTGTGGAGAAGAAAAAGAAAAAAAATAATAACTTAAATCTCTTTTTGTTTTTATTATTCATTTTATTGAATTGATAATCTAAGTTTTTCCAAAAATATTACAACTGATGTTTATCAGGCTTATCATTGCACCGATAGATTGAAATAAAAGGAAACATACAAAGATGTTTCAGCATAACACTGCTGAGGATGTTGTTCCACATTAATATAAAAGATTATGCTGAAATCCTATGCAAATTTACAACAGGAATCCAAGTTTTCATAGCAGTGTAGCATGTGGCATTTTAAAATCTGACCTTGACATCAAAGCATATAAAGCCTCAACTACTCCTGAAACTCAATCTTTAAGCAATAATTATCATTCTGCTTTCCTCTTTGGGGCAATTCCATAATTGGTAATATAATTTAGTAAATTTTCATATTTGATTTTACTACTACATCACAATCATGTTACAAGATGTTCACCAACACAAATCTATAATAAAGAATTTGATTTTAACAAATATTAGAGTCACCAAGCTAACTTAAAGGATCAGTTAGTAACATTACAAAAAGGGGACATAGAGAAAAAATTAATGTCTTCTGACAAAAGGTTTGCTAAAATGCGAGATACCTCAAAGTGTCTGATTGATTTCAATTCCAGTATGACAAATGTTTCTGCAAAATAATTTAGCAACTAATTTGCGTGTTAGACCCCCAAAGCATGGTTACTAATGTTACAGTTTGTCTGGTGGTTATTTTCGCCCCTTTGTAATGAATTAAATATCACATGACCCAAGTTGGAATATGGAAATGTATTAATCTCTTTCAATTTAGGGAATTTTGTAGGAAGAAAATATCAAAGGGGTCCTGTGTAATTTGCAGGAAAGTGATTTTTTTTTGTAGAGTCCCACATATATATTTCTGATGACAGTTTGAGATCTCAAGGAAATCAAGGAAAATAAAAAAATATATTATGTTAAATTTAAGACTTATGATTTATGAACATCCAGATCCATGGCATTACATTAGTGATAAATTAAAGAATTGTAACAAGATTTGTATTTGTCTAAAATGGGCAGAATATTGTCCTTATTCTGGTGGAAGTCCCAAAAGAAATTCCCGTTATATTTGTAGTTTGTTGTCTAGGATGACCGAGAGTCAGCGAGAGAGCACACATCAGATAGAGATTAAATTTAACAAGTTTATTATGGTGACTCAACACATTTACAAGGTAGACAGAATCACTGGAGAGAATGCCTTGCTTAGCAAAGAGGTAAGATAGCGGGAACTGGAGCTCTCTCTCTCATAAAAAAACTAATTATTTACCGCGCGGCTAAAACACACTCTTTGATCTGACAGTCTGACCTGGTCTTTTTAGATAAAGTGTGAGGTCTGTCTTATATACACCCTTCAAACAAGCTGCTCTGTCAGAGAGAGAGAGAGAGAGCGAGTTATGAAGGTCGTAAGAAAGACACTTATCACAAAGCAGAGAATATAGCGAGAAGGACGTCATTGAGCACATAAACAAAGAGCTCAAAGTCATAGACAGAGAGAGGGATACAAGGACAGGAGAAAGCTAGTCAGATTGTAGACGCAAGCTTGAATGTTTGAATGACAGCGCAAAGTTGGAATAAGAGTCTAAGCAAACACGTGAGGAGAGATAGAGCGAAAGTTCTGAAGGACAAGGCAAAGTCAAAATGAGGAAAGCATAGAGTAGAAAAGTCTGACCTTGTGAAGGTCGAAAACAGAGAAGAAGCGAGTACGAGTAACCTTGTGAGTTGTGAAAGTCAGAAGTACATTGTACATAGCAAAGGATTGAAGAGAGTATGAGATGGGCCTCGCTAATTTTGCAATGACGTTAGCAAGGCATTCTGTACATAGACCAGTGCAATAATTATGATTGGTTTCTATACTCACTAAAGCATTGAAAACAATAAAAACACATTATAACTTCAAATATCATCAGCAAAAATGCGTGACAGAATTAACATAAGAGGCACTTTTCGTTTTTTTTATGTCATGTCCATCTAATCATGGAATTGCCCTTTTGTATGCAATCAACAATGGAAATATAAAATAATGTACTTGGTACTTGTACTTGGTCTTTACAAATAAACAACACTTAGATTTATCTTGAATGCAAAGTTACTCCATATAACATTGCTAAGCCTTTGCACTAAAGTTTAAACCTCACCTTAGCCACAGTTCCACTTTCGTGCTCGATGAACCTGAACCTAAAATGAATAAAAATACAATATTGTTAGCATGTATGTATAACTAGAAATATCACTGAAGATGATGATTAATACCCCCGCCCCGTGACAACAACCTTTCTTGACTTTTGGTCGAAAACTGAGGAAGTAGTTCGATCCGCAAGATTCTTCCCTGATTTACTGCCATAGATGTGCCGTTTCCATGGCAACGCAGCTTCTGACACATCCAAAAAATATGTCTTGCACATCTTCCCACGAAGACCAATGAGTGTACCAAATTTCATGAGCTTTGGTAAACGTACCTGTCGACCTGTTTTTTGTCTCGTTAAATAATTGTGCTGTATTGTATCACAATAGTCTATTAAAGAGTGGGGTAAGTTGTTATTACCCAGGTCATACATGAAGGTTCCTACACATAAATAGTGCATATCAAACACATTGAGGATCTTTAATTATCGAAATAATGGGCGAGTATGAGCTCGACAGTGACTAAATGTGATGGCACGTACTGCCATTTTCTGACTGCAAAGTATACAATTTAAGCTACTCTTGTATGTACTCCCCATACCTCGATTCCATAGGTTAGATGTGGCTCTATAAAAGCCTTATATAATAAGACCAATGTATATTTGGGTACAACATGTCGCAGGCGGAATAAAATTCCAACTCTTTTCCGTATACATGAATTAATAGCTCGGATATGATTGTGCCAGGTCAAATATTGTTATATCGTTATACCTACAAAAGTTGCTTCATCAGCCTCTTCAATTACTTCTCCACCTATTTCTAGTCTATCTGATAATGTGAATTTTCTCCTCCTGCTGCTAATTAACATAAATTTTGTCTTCAGAGAGTTGATAGTAAGCTTATTTGCAATGCACCATTCGTGTATTTTCTTTATATTGATATTTATTTCATTGGCATCAATCTTCTTTTGATTTGCTGGAAATGTGTGAAACAAGTTAGAATCGTCTGCAAATAGTCTGAAATTGAAAAAGTTAGAAACCGACGGTAAGTGATTGATATAAAGTAAAAACAGTGTTGGTCCTAAAACTGACCCCTGTGGAACACCGCATCTGATTTTCATTTTGCTGGAGATTATTTCTCCACATTGAACATATTGATACCTGCCTTCTAGATAGTCTTCAAACCATTTCAGGGAAAGACCCCGTATACCATAATGATAGAGTTTATGTATCAAGACCTTATGATCTATAGTATCAAAAGCTTTTTTTAAGTCAATAAAAATCCCAAGTGTAGCTCTACCCTCATCCATTGATTTCAAAATAGTGTTAGACAAGTTTATCAATGATAGTTTTGTACTATATTTTTGTCTAAATCCATATTGATGATGGTAAAAGGTATTGTTTGATTCTAAAAATTGTATCAGCCGACCATTTGTTATTTTTTCAAAGACTTTACTTAACACTGGTAAAACCGAAATTGGTCTGTAATTTCCAGGTTCCTCTTTTGGTCCCTTTTTGTGAATAGGTGAAACTTTTGCTATTTTCATTTCATCTGGCATCCTCCCACACTCTAAGGATAGATTAAAAATATATGTAAGGACACGTGCTATGTAGGCAGCACCATCTCTTAACAATCGTCCAGGTATATAAATGTCATAACCACAAGCCTTTTTGACATATAGATTTAAGAGATGATTAAAAACCTCAGCCTCAGTATTAAACAGGCTTCCAAAATAAAGAATTATCAGCTTGTACCCCTAAGTAAGGTATATGTGACATACTTCTATTTGGTAAGGTATCCGCAAAGTTCGGACCAATATTGACAAAGAAATTATTGAATTCATTTACAATATCATACATAGATGTAATGAGTGTATTTCTTCCATTGACCTTTTTGATAAGCCTGTCTATCTCAGCGACTTGCGACATTTTTTTCTTTCCGACTAATAATTCATTAATGATACTCCATGTCTTACTAGTATTCCACCGGTTTACATGTAATAAATTGCTATAATATGTTCTCTTTGCATTCTTTAATACCGTAGTCAAAACATTTCTATATTTCTTAAATTTCTTCACGACATCTTCATCATGATTTGTCCGTAAGACTTTGGCATACAACTTTTGTTTCTTTCTTATTGATTTAATTATCCCTTTCGTAATCCATGGCTTCCTTTTGATATCTTTCTTTTCCCCAATTCGTTTAGTTATCAGTGGTGCATGTTTATTACAGATATTTGAGAAAATTGTACAAAAAGTAGAGTATGCAACATTCAACTGGGCGTTGTGGCGTGCGCCTGTAATCCAGCTACCAGTGGAAGTTATAAACTGATTCAGCGGACCCAGGTTCGAGACTGAGTCACGTCTTTCGGATGGTGACGTTAAAGGTCGGTCCCAGACGTAAATAATCATATCTGATTGATACACGTCTGTAAAAACCCAATTACACACACACACACATTCACATCGTGGCAATTGAATACCTCCTCCCAGTTCGAGATAGAAAGGTCTTCTGTAAATTGTTCAATATTGTATTTCCTATAGCACCGTTACGTAATATTTTCCGGATTCGAGCATTCCTTGGCTATGTCCTTGAAAATTACAAACACGGCAAAATGATCGGAGATGTCAGTTTGGATGACCCCTGAATGGCATTCAACCATATCAATGTTTGTATAAATGTGGTCTAATAATGTAGATGATTCTTTGGTTACTCTTGTCGGCGATTTAATTAATTGTCCTAGTCCCACACAATATATGCCTTGCCCAAGGACATAAACACCAGACATAGTAGGGTTCGAACCCGCGACCCTCAGATCCAAAGACGAGAACCCCAATCCACTACACCACAGCGCATCCACAATTAATTCTTATTGAATGGTAATGAGGTGGGACACTACATCACTACACTACTCTTTGAATGATTCTAAGACTGAGCTGCTTCATTTCCATTCTAAATATGCTTCTATTCCTCCAGCATTCAAATGGGGCAATCAATCAAATACAGCTCGCAATCTTGGAGTGTCAGAATGTTGATTCCATTTGTAGATCTGCCTATATAGCTATTAGGAAAATTGGTAAAATTCGTAGGTTTCTTGATCAGAATTCAGCCCATCGTCTTATTCATGCTTTTGTTACATCTAGGCTAGATTCTTGTAATTCCCTTTTATTTGGCCTTCCTCAAAAAGTGACTTTGAAACTTCAGCGTGCCCAAAATACAGCCGCTCGTCTTGTTTCCTGTGTTCCTCGTTCCTCTCATATCACCCCTATTCTTCGAGAACTCCACTGGCTTCCTATCTCTTCTCGCAAAATTCTTCTTCTTACATTTAAGACTTATCATGGATTTGCCCTTCATATTTTGTCCCTCGATACACTCCTATCCGGACTTTACGTTCTGCTTCTCAATCTCTCTTATCTCGTCCTAAAACTACTTTTTACAAACAATATGGTCAACGTTCTTTCAGTTATGCTGCTACTTTTCTTTGGAATAATCTTCCCATTGATATTCGTAATGCTAGTTCTGTGAACAATGTTGAAGACCCATCTTTTCAAGTCTTGTTCTAAATAGCTTTTAAGTTCTTCCTCTGCTGACGTTGGATTATCATTAATTAATATCATTCTTTAAGGTTTTCCTTTCAGATTAATTTTTTCTCTCTAAAGCGCTTAGAGGCTGTAGCAATTTGCGCTATATAAAACAATTATTATTATTATTATTATCGCGCAGGCGCGGCGGTTCACTGTTGCTAAACAGTATCAATCTAGTTTAGTTATTCTACTGTGCTGTGATGTAATGTAACAGAACTCGCAACAATTCTACTGAATAAACACACATTATAAAGAAACTGCTGGAGGGGAAGGGGTGCTTGCAAGAATAAATATAGTACCTATTTGATTTGAATAGGGATAGTAATCCAAGTTAAGGGTGGCTTTTATCATAGGTGGTAAAGGAGACTTTAATAAGAATGTGGAACTGGCACCGGTTAGAAAGAAAAGAAGACACCTTTCTGAAGTACAAGGGTTCACTTTTCCTATTTAAAAGGGGTACTTTGGGGATATTTTAAAAGTGAGAAACTGTTCACCTCCCGGACGTACCACTTTTGCATGTCTCCGACTGTCAGATGTACAACATTGGTTAGAACATGGAACAGTTAGCAAAGATTTTTCATGCAAAGGGAAGAGCTTAGTTTTATCGAGATTCCTAAACATCCGAATGAAGCGGCTAATAAATGTTTTATATTACTATTATTATTATATACCCCCCCCCCCCACGAAATTTGAGGTGGGGGTGGCCTGTGTTATCACCCCCCCCCCCCCCCCAATATTTTTTGATAAAATAAGGGAGAATTGTGATACATTAACTGAATCCAAATTCATTATTTAACAACATTTATTCACACAGAAAACCATTTCAGGATTCTCTAAAATGCAAGTTTTATTGACAGATTTTTGCAAAAGATCCTGGTGTGGGAGGGGGTATAGTGTGGAAGGGGGATACCCCCTCCTACACCCTCCCTTCGTCGGTCATCCCCCAATCATGAACACGGATCGACACCCCAGTTCCCAAGGAAAGTTATAAATGACCTTATTGAATTCCCTGTATTCATATTAGGATTTAATTTGTAATAGATACGATCTGTTTATTATAAGATAAATATCATCTCTGACTTTCATTCTGAAAACAAAATCATACCCCAACAAAAATTAAAGTGCGTCTGTACGGTTAAAACTTCTTGCACAGATTGGCACGTTCATTGACTTGCATAATTTAGGATAAATGTACATTACTCCACGAGTCCTGCGGGGTAACCTCGCTAGTCATAAGGACCGCTAGTCATAAGGATCAGTGGCTCATAAGGACCGCTAGTCATAACGTGTAATTTCCTATACCTGTAGGGTCGCTATTCATAAAGCGAAAAGGGGGTCACTATTCATAAACTCATAAGGAGCATTATTCATAAGGATTGCTATTCATAATATGAGAAGAGGGTCGCTATTCATAATCGAAGAAAAGGGTCATTACGCATAAGGGCCGCTATTCATAATAAGTCATAAGGGTCGCTATACATAATACAGATACAGGGTCGCTATTCATAATACCAAATCGGGGTCGTTAATCATAAGGGTCGCTATTCATAAAGGTCAATATTCATAAGGGTCGCTATTCATAATCGGAGAAGAGGGTCACTATTCATAATCGGAGAAGAGGGTCGCTATTCATAATCGGAGAAGAGGGTCGCTATTCATAATCACAGAAGAGGGTCGCTATTCATAATCGAAGAAGAGGGTCGCTATTCATAATCAGAGAAGAGGGTCGCTATTCATAATCAAAGAAGAGGGTCGCTATTCATAATCAGAGAAGAGGGTCGCTATTCATAATCGAAGTAGAGGGTCGCTATTCATAATCACAGAAGAGGGTCGCTATTCATAATCGAAGATGAGGGTCGCTAATCATAATCAAAGAAGAGGGTCGCTATTCATAATCACGAAAGAGGGGTGCTATTCATAATCGAAGAATAGGTTAGGGTTAGGATTATTTGTCAAAATAAAATATGATTTTCATTGTTCAATGAACACTCAAATATGAAAGAACAAAAATAATAATATTGGATGGGATCTAGACACCCCACGGCTGTGTCGAGCCAATATGGGGACGGGCGATGAAACAAATACACCCCTTAAAAACAGGCGAGAGCGAAAAAGCGTGAGGAAGCGGAGGAAGAGAACGATAAAAGCTACGAAATTTGCGTCAGTTTTCGCGTTTCCCGCGGGGAGGGGGAAGTAACTCCCCATCCATGCATCCACCCCTGATACATGCAGTGCAGCATTGCGTGGGTGTCGAACTAACTTTCCGCCTAAAAGGAGGTGCTACATGTACGAGCCTTTATCTTTCTCTCAAATTTGCTACAAAACTTCAGAGGGACCCCCCCCCCCCCCCCCCCCCCCCTCTCCATGTACCCACCCCTGTTACATACAGTGCAGTATTGCGACGAGCCATTATCTTTATCTCAGATTTGCTATAAAACGTCAGAGCTTTCGCACTTCGCGCGGGAGGGGGAAAACCATATAGTTACATACCCCTAACAACTCTATGGGGGAATCTCCCCCTCCCTGCATAGTACTGACAATTTTCGTCAAAGCAATTCATAAATGGCATAGTCTGTGTGCGGGTGGCGGGGGGGGGGGGGGTGCTGTAGTAGGTGTTGTTCTATCATGTCCATAATCCTCAGAGATAGGCGAGATAGCTCAGAGGTCGAACAGTGGCTTTGTAACTGAAGGATGCGTGTTTGAAACCAGGATGCACTCATGTCCTTTGGTAAGGCATTAACCTCAAGTCCCTCGGAGAGGACTTAACCCTAATAGGCCCGGGGGCGGATTCCCCCCCCCCCCCTCGACGTTTCGCGTAATATGTTCGCATCGCGAAAAGCAGTCACCACGCCGCTTCACTACTTTTTTCTTTCAAGTCTTGCGCAACTTTTGAGACCAAATTTGTGATGTCCGCGTGCGCGGTTCCGGAGTTACCCAACATTTCGTAAGTGCATGTCAGACCCAAAATTGTTCAAAAACGTGATTTCGTGTACAAATCCAATCCAAAATGTGTTTCCAGCTAAAATTCATAAATGTTTCATTATTTTTACTTTTACTGTTTAAAAACAATTAATTTTATGTTGTTTAGGATTAAAATAGTGTCGCCGACAAATTCCATCGAAAAAACAATAAAAAACATAAGAAAAAAAGGATTTTTACCGGTTTATTTGATCAGAATCTGACAAAGAGTCTCTATACCAAAAATTAGCAGTTTTGGGGCTTTATTTAATTAATTAGAGCAAATTAATTTTATGCAGAAATTAGCATAATTAATTAGTTATTAAATTTTTCGGAGAAATTGACTATACAGTTTTGTAGATTACGTGGTTGGCGACGTGTATGCCGATTTTCGTTGCGAATGCGCGGTGGACGGCCGAGATCTTAGGGGGCGGAATCAGCCCCCACCCCCGGCTGTGAGATGGGTCTAAATAACCCGGCTCTATTAGGGTTAAAGCCGTTGGTCCTGTGGTTGTTTACATACAACCAATATGCTTTACAGTATAAAGAAATGGGAATAAATTTGATAGAATTGAATTAAGATCAAACAAACATAGAAAATACATGATGCGCATGCCCTTGTAATTGGGGGGGGGGGGGGGTGGCCTGTAGGATTGGCTTGTATCATCCCCCCGCAATAATTCACCTTCAATAAATGACATGATCAAATAATATGATCAGGAGGAGGAGGAGGATGACCATGATGATTATTATTCATAGGATCACGATCGATCAACATGGTGATAATTTTTGTCATGATTTTTGTTAAGATTATGATAAGGAAGACCGAAATAAAGATTTCAAAGAATATAATGAAATTAATAAGTTAGTAATTACTCAAATGCTCTGAGAGGTGATTTTTAACTCGGGGAAATTTGAAAGTCCCAACCGTGGGAGGGCATACTTCATTCCCATCCATGCCCATAAACAGGGGCACACTGTAAAAACGGTAGATGCCAATGAATTGTACGTTACTAAAATCACGTATTATGAAAATATTACTATCCCACCCCAAAATAAAAACGAAAACAATTTTTTCGCGGCAATTTCTAAGCCCGTATCCGGACAACTACCCCTACAACTAATCTCCAGGACAACTACCCCCTACGAGAATCCCCCCCCCCCTCCCCGCCCAACTTTCCCCTCATCTCCCCCCAAATGGACGATTGCTGGAACTTGAGATAAAGGCTAAGGATTAGGTTTTCACAGGAGTTGAGAAACGGGAGGATCTGGATGATACAATCATTCATTTATTGTCATGCAACAAGGATACAAATTGTGTTACAATCTGATTTCCCAATTTCAAGCATAAAAAACTGCACGTGATGGATAAGAATGAATACAGAAAAATATATTAATGCACATGTATCAAAAATATATTAACACATTGAGAATAAAGAGGCATGACAATAATTATTCCATGATAAATCTACGTAAACAGTTTACATAAGGAAATAAGAGTACAAGCAAGAGGTCCATGTCTTGCAGAAAACCATGCAGAAACAAGAAGCTGGAAAAGGAAGGAAAGAGGAAGAGAGAGAGAGAGAGAGAGAGGAGGAAAAAGAAAAAAGAAAGAACGAAAAGGGTACATAAATAGACAACCAGTACTTCCCCTAACTGTAAAATAGGTGTGGCAATGTCACTCCAATATTAAAAACAAAGCACATGTCTGAGTGTATGTGGGTGTGTGGATGGGGGGGGGGGGGGGGGGGGGGGTCTTCTCCTCCCACGTAGATGTATGGATTAGACATCGTTTTTTTTTAATTCTTAAGGCACTGGCAAAGCGCCTTTCAAAGTGTGGGGAGTATTGATAAATATAGTTCACTTTTTTTAGAAAATAGGGATATATTTGACAAAAACCGGAAATGCATTGTATAGAGCTTTCTTAAATACAATACCGTTGGGCCTTGGGTTGTCCTTCCTCCATATCCCTTTCTTATTTGATTTAAATGACAACCCTCTTCTTTGATTATGAATAGCGACACTCTTATGTGATTATGAATAGCGACCCTCTTTTGTGATTATGAATAGCGACCCTCTTATCCGATTATGAATAGCGACCCTCTTATGTGATTATGAATAGCGACCCTCTTTTGTGATTATGAATAGCGACCCTCTTCTCCGATTATGAATAGCGACCCTCTTATGTGATTATGAATAGCGACCCTCTTTTGTGATTATGAATAGCGACCCTCTTCTTCGATTATGAATAGCGACCCTTATGAATATTGACCTTTATGAATATCGACCTTTATGAATAGCGACCTTTATGAATAGCGACCCTATTTTCGTATTATGAATAGGGACCCTTATGATTAACGACCCTGATTTGGTATTATGAATAGCGGTCCTTATGAATAATTTTTTTTTATGAATAGCGGTCCTTATGACTAGCGAGCAGACCCCAGTCCTGCATGGTTGTGTTATTGTGTTTACATCATACAATACACAATATCATGCAGAGTATTGTTTTCACATAACCCTCTTAGTCTGCTCTTCCCAAGAATATAGAATTCCATTATCTCTATATGTATACATGACAAATCATCACTGAATATTTCTCTCACTTTCTCATATGATGTTCCACCTCCCGGAGATTGACCCATTGCACTCACATGACTTTATATTTTTGAAAGGAAAATTCCTACAGTGAATTTATAATGAACCATAATAACACATATAAATGGTATGATGTTCCGATAACATATATAATTTTTTCCAGTTACATTTAACGATAACTTATATTATAAATATTAAATGAAGTTGGCTTTTGCACGACAAATTAAAAGAAAAAACCCAGATATCATAGAATTTTTCAACCATTGATTTAGTATGCAATATCGAACGAAACTTGTAACTTACAAAACTCATGATTTGAATCATTCTTGAATAATTTTGCAGAATGAGTATAATAATTTCATTTGTAGACTTTAATTTATTATTCATTCATTTATTTTTTTAACTTGATGTATTAGTGTACCTTGATTTTGTTAAAGCTCCACATTAGCATCAACCTGCATTCATAACATGTTAAAAGAAAGGGGTTTTAGTCATCCATAAGTTCTGTGTCTCTGACAGAAAGGCCCGATCAGACTTCACCGATTTTCACTACAATAAAATAGTTGGACACTGCCAGGGGCAGATTTGGGACTGCAATTCGGTTATAGGGAACTGCTATGTGACCGGCCCATCCATCCTATGTACATGTAGGCAAGTTTTCTTACATATTCAATATGATTTTGATACATTTTCAATATACCTTGGCGAGACCGACTTCCGAGGGGTCGAACAAAATGATGAAAGCCATGCAGACGTAATTTTGATGGGGTGGGCGGTAATGTCTGTATAGCTCAAAATCAGCTTTACAGTTTTTAAAGTTTGTGAGCGAGCAACAATTTTGACACTGTTTAGTCAAAACACTTCTTTCTAATATCTAGAAAGATTTGAATTGAAAGCTCAGATTATATATATTAAGAATCTGACATTTGCTTGCATGTTGTTCAATTAGGAATGTGTGGTAATTTTCAAATTCTAATAGGTTTGTGATGTTTAACTCATTATTAACCATGACAACGCCCATGAGGAACACATCTGCAACCAATTTTAAAGGCCAAGTTCACCCCAAAATTGAGTTCAATTAATAAAGTAAAATTAAACATAAATAGGTTATAAAATCATCAAATTGATTAAAAAAACGAGACATTTACGGCATTTTAATGTTTTGCTTTGTTTCATGAAACAGTGATATGCAAATTATTGAGCCGATGATGTCATAAGCTCACTTTTCTTTTTGTATATTAATATATATGAAATTCCAAATATTTCGATTTTCTTCTCCAAGAATGTAAAACAAAGTTAGACTCCTGAAAGAATATGTACGATCATCATTATTATAAACCATTGTCATAAAATGAAGCGAATCTTTATAAACATCTATGAAAAATATGAAATATTTGAAATTTCATATAATAATATACAAAAGGAAAAGTGAGCTTATATATGGCATCATCGCATCACTAATTTGCATACTATGATTATTCGAATCAGCGAATAATTACATTTGCGAGATAATACAGGGTAATACACGGTTAGGGCGGTGTGCACTGCATTAGCTTGCTGTATTCTGTTTCCACGGTGTTTGCAGACGACCAAATATCAAAGCGCGCGCTTTTGGGCAAACGCGGGATACCGCACTGCAAAGAACACGCCCCCACCGCATGCCTGGGATTGGTGGACAACTGCGCATTAAGCGCCATATAACGGCGTCCTTGGAGACAGCCAATCAACTTGTGCGCAGGCTCGGGTTAGCACCACCCCTACGCGTAGAGTAGCCAATCAAAGGCGCTAATCAACAGAAGGAACGCGCACATGGTTCTCCGAATCTGAATCATGCTTTCAGTCTCAACTCAACCTCTGGGGACAATGGATGTTATTTTGCCCTCCCTCCCTCCCTGTATAAAATAGAGTAACTGGTAGGGCAGGGGATAAGTACATTACCAAAACAAGGTTAAGGTGGAGGAAAAAGTATTACATGTAAATCTCAGGGATATAGTCAGTCATATGGCAAATGTAAAGGAAAAAAAAAATCATAACATGGTGCACTTGCAAATTCAGCAGGAACGAATAATTAAAGGGTGACATGATTCCCATTAATAAACGAAACACGAATTGATGAGCGCCTGGAAGGGCCCTCGCAAGAATGAGTGGGCCTCATGTTTTTAGTTGAAATACATTGTATCTCAATACCTAGATTAGTTGGTTACCCACGAAAATTTCATTCAACCGTTGGCTGGTTGGTTGGGCTTGGCAACCTAAAACTTTTTTGGACAATGTATGTGTATTTCTTGGTGAGGATATTGTATTTTGTCATTCATTCATTGGTTGGTGGGTTAGGCTTGGAAACCTAAATAATAATGTTAAAAATTAATAAATAAAAAATGATTGGATAATGGGACATCCAACCCTCACTGTTTGATGCTTTTAACTGATATTTTGTAATTCAGTTGAATATGATGCTTATACTGATGTATAATGTGATCGATGGTATTTGGTCCACAAAGAGAGAAATCATAATTTTTTGAAGCCCCGCCCACAATTGGTGGGTGGGGCTACAAGTTCAGCGTGTCAGACGGGACATGAATTTACCAAACCAATCCCGCTGATACTTATTACTAAACTATGCTCATAGGAAATGTGTGTATTCATATTATTACTCGTCTGTGCCTTCTTGAAACCTTCTATTATACGTTTAAAATTTCATCTGGCTTTTGGGGGGAAATGCCAAAAATGTGAGCGTGACAGTCGGGGCACATTGAGATTGTACACGAAATACAATATTTAAAGATGACAAAATTTCCAGCATTTAATAGCCTATTCTTCTGTTCTAAAGGGGCTAACTGGTTATCCTTGATATGATGAAATATAAAGGTCAGAGGATTTTAATTTTCGTGTATCCCACGAATATAGTTTTTGCTATAAATGAAAAACGCGATGAAGGGACATCAGTTTATGATTGATGATTATCTTCACAATATTGTATTCCACCAAGTTAGCAGAAGAAATGAACTTCCCCCTACCAAAGAGCAAGAGTGCAAAATTTTATTCCAAATCATGGATCCAGTTTATTGTAAAAGTTATTTAAAAAATAGTTTTAAAAACGTGACAGATGGGACAAATATCTATCTGACCTTTGACCTCCTTTAAATCTAAAAATTTATCATATTTTGAACTTTTTTGTAAACAGATCCGAAATTCACCTTAGCCCTAACCAGATTTTATTACTTATCATCATAACAGCAGAAATTTCAGAAAATGACTCAATATGTGATTTGCATATTTTACTGTAAAAATGTTTACCTTCATTAATGGGTCAGAAAATAGTAATTTTTGGTCAAAATATCATGATAATCAAAAGTTTGAATATTGTTCCATAGAGTTTGAATCAAGTTTATTCAAGTGACATAAGTAAATGTTCAAATTACACTTTGCACTTTCACCTTAAGATGACATTTTCATGTTATTGTTGTATGCATATACATGTATCTTGGTGAGGATATTGTATTTCTTCATTCATCCTGTAGTTGGTTGGCTGGGCTTGGAAACCTAAAAAATGGCACACATATAAAATGTATGCATATTTGGTCAGGATATTGTATTTTTCACTCATTCATTGGTCGGTTGTTTGGTTGGGCTTACATATATATCTTGGTGAGGACATTGTATTTCTTCGGTCAGTGGTTGGTTGGTTGGGCTTGAAAACTTAAAAAGGTGGTTATACAATGTAAGCATATATGTTGGTAAGGATATTGTCATTGGTTGGTTGGTTGGGCTTGGAGACCTAGAAAGGTTAAACAGTGGTTGGTTGGTTGGGCTTGGAAACTTAAAAGGGTGGTTATATAATGTATGCATATATGTTGCTGAGGATATTGTCACTGGTTGGGTGGGCTTGGAAACCTAGACAGGTTATACAGTGGGTGGTTGGTTGGGCTTGGAAACCTAAAAAGTGGTTATACAAACCTAAAAAGGTGGTTATACAATGTATGCATATAATTGGTGAGGATATTGTATTTTTCACTAATTAATTGGTTGGTTACCTGGGCTGGAAACCCAGAAAGGTTAAACTTGTACGTACATGTGTTGATGATGATATTCTTTTCATCATTCTTCCATCGGTTGGTTGGTCGGGCTTGGAAAACTTAAAAAAAAAAAAGTGAAATAATAATATATGCATATATGTTGGTGAGGATATCAAACTGGTTAATTGATTGGGCTTGAAAACCTAAAAATTGGTCTGGGCAATGTGTGCATTCATGATTACCGGTATATTTTTCATTCATTCATTGGTTGGTTGGTTGTCTCGGATACGGTCGGACCATGAATGCATTGATGTTGGGAATGATATTGCATGTTTCAGTTATGATTGGTTGGTTGGTTGGGCTTGAAAACAAAAACTAACCAAAAAAAAAGAAAGATGGTTGTGCAACGTACATGTGTCTATTTTCTTAAGTCAGTCAGGAGAGTTGGCTGGTTAGGCTGAAAATTATGAAGGTTTAGGGCTCTTGGCGGTACAAAGTTTGGATGGGTTTGTAATTGTTTTCCCATCACTTCAGGTCAATCGTAGGGGGAGGGGTTCTATATATAGGTAAAGAAAAACGGGAGATGGGAATCAGTGTCCCTGGAAACGCCTGTCCCGGGACGCCGGCTGGATGTCTTCCTCCCGGCAGGTCACGTGACCAGGTTCCCCTCCTAGAATTCATGTTCACGTCTTGAAGCCTCTCTCCCTGTGTATATTCTGACACATTTGAGAAGTTTGTATTGAATAGATGATAACTGTTTGAGGGGAATCCGCGCCCCAGGAAACTCCTGTCCTGGGATCCCGGCTGGATCTCTTCCTCCCGGCAAGTCATGTGACCCGGATTCCCCCCTTTCGTCATTTGATGTCAATTGAATACTTATTGCACTATTACAAATCTTGTGCTAATGAAAATATGATGGAAAATGGTTTTAATACCTGGGAATTGTCCCCGTTGGAATAAAGTTGAGAAAATGGCAATTTCATGTGTGAACTGTATTTATTCTCGCAAAGCCCATATTTCACTGTTTTACGAAACTTGGAAATGCCATAAATTTCTTATTTTTATCCAATGTTGATATTTTGTTACTGTTTTGTTTATTTAATGTTAGTCTATTGATTCAACTCAACTCATTATTTGGATAGACTTGGCCTTTAAGGCAAACAAGCTGATTCTGATAGCTACGGGGGGGGGGGGGGGGGAGGGGGAGGGGGAATATATGATTCATTTGATATTGTTCAAATTCAGTTTGTTTAACATTTAGTTTGTATTGGTAGGGTCACATTTCTCAAATTTATATAGCAAGTATACATTAAAAAAAGATACATACACACCCTAACACCCCCGCATACACCAAAAATAATAACTGCAACACCTCCCTCCCCCCAAAATTAACTTATCGCCACAGAAAGAGAAAAAAGAAAAAGACGAATGAAAGAAGACGGACAACGCCAAAGAGAACAAGGAGAGAGAGAGAGAAAAAACAAACAAAAACAAAACAAAAACAAAAACACACACACACCCAATGGAAATAACAAAACAAAACAAAAACAAACAAAAAGAACGCTGGCTTATTAGAAAAGAGGGAAAGATAGATATAGAGAGCATGCGCAGTATTGGGGACGAAACACGATTTGAAATATGAAGCAAAAATGGAATAAAATTATAGCAAAATGCAGGATTGAGAATTAACAGAGAATTTACCATAAGTCATGGGGATGATGATTCCATCTAAAAGTTATAAGTTTCAATCAGTCAATTTCCTACCAAGAATCAATTTGATTCCCGGTAGGAAACCAAAAGAAAAGTCTTTAGTTGTTTCTTGAATGAGTGTGAACTGGGAGCATCTTTAATATTCGAATTAAGATTATTCCAAAATTTTGGTCCGGTGAAAGTAAATATAGATTTTGTGAAGATAGTTCTAGTAAGGGGTAAATGAAATTCATTTGATTGTCGTGTGGAGTATTTATGAATAGCCATATTCTTACAGAATATATCACTGAATAGTGCAGGTAACAAATTTGTAAAATCAGCACTGATTTTGTTATTTACTATCTAAATCTATATACCTACCTATTATGCTAGTAGTCTTGACTACGCAACCCCTTCGAGAACTTAACACAAATGTGCGCACCCCCCGTAATCCTATTGTTCCCCTTCGCCACTCACGCGCGGCAACATGTTGCTTGCAAGGAGAGGGGAAGGAGGGAGGGTCATAGGTAGGTATATAGATTTATATAGTAAATAAGAAAATCAGTGCTGATTTTACAAATTTACTGCAATAAATCATATATACCTACCTATTATGCTAGACCAGCGCCAACTCAAAGACCGGGAGGCATGTTTCAAGAGCAGAAGGGTACAGGATTACAAAGAAGACACAGCGGCCTTCAAGGTGGCTGACGCAAAAATAGCCTCACCTGGAGGGACATCCCTAAGGTAGCAAGAAATGAAGGAATTGGACGAACGCCAATAAGCAGCCTTCAAAATATCATCAAGCGCCACACCTTGAAACAGAGCCCAAGAAGTGCTGACACTACGAGTGTCATGAACATGAGGCTTACTGTCAGACAAAAGAGCCTCTGTGCCAGCAGCCCTAATAGCCTCGACAATCCATCTAGAAATGGAATCAAGAGAAGCAGGAGAAAAAGGCCCTCGAGTGATCAGGAACAACTGATCGTCCTTACGATAAGACTTAGTCCTATCAATATACCATTTGAGAGCTCTAACAGGACACCAAACCTTGTCCTCGCGCACTGACGAAAATTCAGAAAGCGAACAAAGAAAAATCCCAACAGGGCCAGAGGAAGCCGTTTGATTCTTGGCAATGAAAGAAGCCTTAGGAACCAATCTAACCCCTTTTCACTCCCAGCGAACATGACCAGGAGTAAGACAGAGGGCATGAAGGATACTGCGCCTCTGCCCAGAGGCAATGGCTACCAAGAAGAGCGTCTTAACCGTAAGATGATGAAGCGAAGCTTCATCTAACGGCTCAAAAGGAGGCTTTGCCAGTGCTTCTAAGACCTTAGGCAGACTCCAAGACGGGACTAACTTAGAACGAGGAGGACGTTTCAGAAAGAACGACCGAATCAAACCACTCAACAGCGGGGAATTAGAAATCCCCGAACCATCTGAGAACCCCGAATGAATGGCCCCGATCGCCGATCAGTAGCCTCGGATAGTAGAGATGGATCTCCCTTTGTCAAATAGCGAGATTAGAAAATCCGCAATTGAACCAATAGGAGCCTTAGACGGGGTTTGATTTCGCTCTTTACACCAAAGGAAAAAGACCGAAAGACGGGAATTATAAATTCCCCTAGTAGAAACACTACGACTGAACATTAAAAAGTCCACGGCTCTATCATGGAGACCCGACTGTCTTGCAGATTCCCCGACAGGGGCCAAGCAGTCAAATGAAGGGACTCCGGACTGTGGTGAAGAATCCCCGAGAGGGGCTGCAACACTAGATCCGCTCTTAACGGAAGAAGGAACGGTTGAGCCGCCAGAAGGCTCATTAGCTCCGGAAACCAACTCCTCCTGGGCCAAAAAGGAGCTATCACAAGCACCCGAGCCCGATCTTCCCTGATCTTCCGCAAGACTCGCGGAATCAGCTGGAAGGGAGGGAAGGCGAACCCTCGAAGATTCTCCCAACTGAGAGAGAAAGCATCCAGAGCCCAAGCTCCCTGATCGCGAACACAGGAGCAATATTTCGGAAGTTGGTGGTTCAGGACCGACGCAAAAAGATCCACTTCCAGTGGACCCAGGCAACTGCGAATGCGGCAAAAGACCTCTGGATGGAGCATCCATTCTGATGGAAGACACCTGCCCCGGGACAGAAAATCCGCAATGAGGTTTTCCTGACCGGGGATGAAAGAGGCCACGGGTGTGATCGCCATGCGATGACACCACCTCCACAGCTGTGCTGCTAGGGCATTCAGGGTAGCAGAACGAGTGCCTCCCTGCCGATTGATATAAGCCGCCACAGTGACATTGTCCGTGAGGATCAGAACTGAACGACTGAGAAGTCGACTTCTGAAAAGGAGCAGGGTTAAAAGAACTGCCATAAACTCCAGGACATTGATATGGGGAAGAGTCCCGAGAGGAGACCAATCCCCCGCGACCGTGCTGCCATTGCAATGTCCGCCCCACCCCAACTGAAAAGCGTCCGTCGAAAACCAAGATCGACCGAAGGGGGTACGGAAGAACTGGCCTCGCGCGCGAAATTCCTCCCTTATCCAACGGGAGAAAAGAGACTTGATTCCTACTGGTACTGGAATCCAGACCAAAAGAGAATCCTTGCATGGTTTGTAAAACCTGAAGAGATGCCTCTAAAAAGAACTCATAAGGAGCCGGCATTCCTCTAGAACATCGACTAGACTGGCTAGATATCCGAAAGAAATTGAAGCCACTATCTGGCCCTGCTGGCCAGAATGAGCTTGCGAGCCGCAGAGACAACAGTGAGAATCCTGTCTCAACTGGGCCGAGCCAACTGATTCCGAATGTCCGACACAGCCCCCAGAAAAACCGGGCTGCGAGTAGGAACTAACTCTGACTTTTCCCAATTTATTAGGAAACCCAAGTCTTGAGTAAAATTGACGAGCAAACGAGCCTCGTCTAACAACGATCGTGCGACTCCGCTAGGAGGAGCCAGTCGTCCAGGTAGCAAAATAGCCAAAGGCAGCGGCGCCTCAGCGAGGCTGCCAGAACGGCTACAACCTGAGTAAAAACCCAAGGGGCTGGGCGCAGCCCTAAGGGAAGAGCGCGAAAGCGAAAGTCTCTGAGAGGAAGGAAAAATCCCAGAAGATCGCGCGAAGCGCGATGGATGGGAAAAAGGAAATACGCATCCTTGAGATCTATCAAGATCGCGTAGTCCTTCCTCTTGATCAACGGGAGAATAGAGGCGAAGGTCTCCATCCGAAAATGCACTGAAGGAATGAATTTGTTTATTCTTTTCAAATTCAGTATCAAACGAAGTCTTCCCGAGCGCTTGGGAAAAACAAAGATCGGAGAAAGGGAAAGAGACGGCCGGTCTCTTACCCTTTCTATCGCCCTCTTTTCAACAGAGATTTGATCTTCGTTGAGGCATGAGAACGAGCCGGGGCAGACATGGGAGGTGAACGAGATCTTATAGCCCCTCCTGGGAGCAAGACGGATAGATCTATGAAGAATCCGTCTCGCACGACGGAAAACACAAATGCGTCCCCGGAGATGGCCTCCCAAGAGGGGAGAAAGCCATCAAAGCCTAGGCTTAGTCTTGCGCGAAGCCGTCGCCCTGCCACGCAGAGAGCCACGAGTACCTCAGCTGGCTGAAGCTCAGCAAGCGGGCCCCCCAAAACACGACTGTGGTGCCCCGAAGTGGGAACAACAGGCCTCAGACAGACCGAGGCCCGCGTCGGTTTAAAGGGAGCGCGGGACTGCTTAATCGTCTCAGTGACCTGCTTCCGCGCATCAAACTCTCTGAAAAACTGTAGCGAATTGACCGCCAAAGAGCAAATAAAGTTGAGAAAATGGCAATTTCATGTGTGAACTGTATTTATTCTCGCAAAGCCCATATTTCACTGTTTTACGAAACTTGGAAATGCCATAAATTTCTTATTTTTATCCAATGTTGATATTTTGTTACTGTTTTGTTTATTTAATGTTAGTCTATTGATTCAACTCAACTCATTATTTGGATAGACTTGGCCTTTAAGGCAAACAAGCTGATTCTGATAGCTACGGGGGGGGGGGGGGGGGGAGGGGGAATATATGATTCATTTGATATTGTTCAAATTCAGTTTGTTTAACATTTAGTTTGTATTGGTAGGGTCACATTTCTCAAATTTATATAGCAAGTATACATTAAAAAAAAGATACATACACACCCTAACACCCCCGCATACACCAAAAATAATAACTGCAACACCTCCCTCCCCCCAAAATTAACTTATCGCCACAGAAAGAGAAAAAAGAAAAAGACGAATGAAAGAAGACGGACAACACCAAAGAGAACAAGGAGAGAGAGAGAGAAAAAACAAACAAAAACAAAACAAAAACAAAAACACACACACACCCAATGGAAATAACAAAACAAAACAAAAACAAACAAAAAGAACGCTGGCTTATTAGAAAAGAGGGAAAGATAGATATAGAGAGCATGCGCAGTATTGGGGACGAAACACGATTTGAAATATGAAGCAAAAATGGAATAAAATTATAGCAAAATGCAGGATTGAGAATTAACAGAGAATTTACCATAAGTCATGGGGATGATGATTCCATCTAAAAGTTATAAGTTTCAATCAGTCAATTTCCTACCAAGAATCAATTTGATTCCCGGTAGGAAACCAAAAGAAAAGTCTTTAGTTGTTTCTTGAATGAGTGTGAACTGGGAGCATCTTTAATATTCGAATTAAGATTATTCAAAAATTTTGGTCCGGTGAAAGTAAATATAGATTTTGTGAAGATAGTTCTAGTAAGGGATAAATGAAATTCATTTGATTGTCGTGTGGAGTATTTATGAATAGCCATATTCTTACAGAATATATCACTGAATAGTGCAGGTAACAAATTTGTAAAATCAGCACTGATTTTGTTATTTACTATCTAAATCTATATACCTACCTATTATGCTAGTAGTCTTGACTACGCAACCCCTTCGAGAACTTTAATAACACAAATGTGCGCACCCCCCGTAATCCTATTGTTCCCCTTCGCCACTCACGCGCGGCAACACGCAACGGCCATCTTCCTCTTTTGCGAGCAACCCCAAGTAGAAACATGTTGCTTGCAAGGTGAGGGGAAGGAGGAAGGGTCATAGGTAGGTATATAGATTTATATAGTAAATAAGAAAATCAGTGCTGATTTTACAAATTTACTGCAATAAATCATATATACCTACCTATTATGCTAGACCAGCGCCAACTCAAAGACCGGGAGGCATGTTTCAAGAGCAGAAGGGTACAGGATTACAAAGAAGACACAGCGGCCTTCAAGGTGGCTGACGCAAAAATAGCCTCACCTGGAGGGACATCCCTAAGGTAGCAAGAAATGAAGGAATTGGACGAACGCCAATAAGCAGCCTTCAAAATATCATCAAGCGCCACACCTTGAAACAGAGCCCAAGAAGTGCTGACACTACGAGTGTCATGAGCATGAGGCTTACTGTCAGACAAAAGAGCCTCTGTGCCAGCAGCCCTAATAGCCTCGACAATCCATCTAGAAATGGAATCAAGAGAAGCAGGAGAAAAAAGGCTCTCGAGTGATCAGGAACAACTGATCATCCTTACGATAAGACTTAGTCCTATCAATATACCATTTGAGAGCTCTAACAGGACACCAAACCTTGTCCTCGCGCACTGACGAAAATTCAGAAAGCGAACAAAGAAAAATCCCAACAGGGCCAGAGGAAGCCGTTTGATTCTTGGCAATGAAAGAAGCCTTAGGAACCAATCTAACCCCTTTTCACTCCCAGCGAACATGACCAGGAGTAAGACAGAGGGCATGAAGGATACTGCGCCTCTGCCCAGAGGCAATGGCTACCAAGAAGAGCGTCTTAACCGTAAGATGGTGAAGCGAAGCTTCATCTAACGGCTCAAAAGGAGGCTTTGCCAGTGCTTCTAAGACCTTAGGCAGACTCCAAGACGGGACTAACTTACGAGGAGGACGTTTCAGAAAGAACGACCGAATCAAACCACTCAACAGCGGGGATTTAGAAATCCCCGAACCATCTGAGAACCCCGAATGGCCCCGATCGCCGATCAGTAGCCTCGGATAGTAGAGATGGATCTCCCTTTGTCAAATAGCGAGATTAGAAAATCCGCAATTGAACCAATAGGAGCCTTAGACGGGGTTTGATTTCGCTCTTTACACCAAAGGAAAAAGACCGAAAGACGGATATTATAAATTCCCCTAGTAGAAACACTACGACTGAACATTAAAAAGTCCACGGCTCTATCATGGAGACCCGACTGTCTTGCAGATTCCCCGACAGGGGCCAATCAGTCAAATGAAGGGACTCCGGACTGTGGTGAAGAATCCCCGAGAGGGGCTGCAACACTAGATCCGCTCTTAACGGAAGAAGGAACGGTTGAGCCGCCAGAAGGCTCATTAGCTCCGGAAACCAACTCCTCCTGGGCCAAAAAGGAGCTATCACAAGCACCCGAGCCCGATCTTCCCTGATCTTCCGCAAGACTCGCGGAATCAGCTGGAAGGGAGGGAAGGCGAACCCTCGAAGATTCTCCAAACTGAGAGAGAAAGCATCCAGAGCCCAAACTCCCTGATCGCGAACACAGGATCAATATTTCGGAAGTTGGTGGTTCAGGACCGACGCAAAAAGATCCACTTCCAGTGGACCCAGGCAACTGCGAATGCGGCAAAAGACCTCTGGATGGAGCATCCATTCTGATGGAAGACACCTGCCCCGGGACAGAAAATCCGCAATGAGGTTTTCCTGACCGGGGATGAAAGAGGCCACAGGTGTGATCGCCATGCGATGACACCACCTCCACAGCTGTGCTGCTAGGGCATTCAGGGTAGCAGAACGAGTGCCTCCCTGCCGATTGATATAAGCCGCCACAGTGACATTGTCCGTGAGGATCAGAACTGAACGACTGAGAAGTCGACTTCTGAAAAGGAGCAGGGTTAAAAGAACTGCCATAAACACCAGGACATTGATATGGGGAAGAGTCCCGAGAGGAGACCAATCCCCCGCGACCGTGCTGCCATTGCAATGTCCGCCCCACCCCAACCGAAAAGCGTCCGTCGAAAACCAAGATCGACGGAAGGGGGTACGGAAGGACTTGCCTCGCGCGCGAAATTCCTCCCTTATCCAACGGGAGAAAAGAGACTTGATTCCTACTGGTACTGGAATCCAGACCAAAAGAGAATCCTTGCATGGTTTGCAAAACCTGAAGAGATGCCTCTAAAAAGAACTCATAAGGAGCCGGCATTCCTCTAGAACATCGACTAGACTGGCTAGATATCCGAAAGAAATTGAAGCCACTATCTGGCCATGCTGGCCAGAATGAGCTTGCAAGCCGCAGAGACAACAGTGAGAATCCTGTCTCAACTGGGCCGAGCCAACTGATTCCGAATGTCCGACACAGCCCCCAGAAAAACCGGGCTGCGAGTAGGAACTAACTCTGACTTTTCCCAATTTATTAGGAAACCCAAGTCTTGAGTAAAATTGACGAGCAAACGAGCCTCGTCTAACAACGATCGTGCGACTCCGCTAGGAGGAGCCAGTCGTCCAGGTAGCAAAATAGCCGAAGGCAGCGGCGCCTCAGCGAGGCTGCCAGAACGGCTACAACCTGAGTAAAAACCCAAGGGGCTGGGCGCAGCCCTAAGGGAAGAGCGCGAAAGCGAAAGTCTCTGAGAGGAAGGAAAAATCCCAGAAGATCGCGCGAAGCGCGATGGATGGGGAAAAGGAAATACGCATCCTTGAGATCTATCAAGATCGCGTAGTCCTTCCTCTTGATCAACGGGAGAATAGAGGCGAAGGTCTCCATCCGAAAATGCACTGAAGGAATGAATTTGTTTATTCTTTTCAAATTCAGTATCAAACGAAGTCTTCCCGAGCGCTTGGGAAAAACAAAGATCGGAGAAAGGGAAAGAGACGGCCGGTCTCTTACCCTTTCTATCGCCCTCTTTTCAACAGAGATTTGATCTTCGTTGAGGCATGAGAACGAGCCAGGGCAGACATGGGAGGTGAACGAGATCTTATAGCCCCTCCTGGGAGCAAGACGGATAGATCTATGAAGAATCCGTCTCGCACGACGGAAAACACAAATGCGTCCCCGGAGATGGCCTCCCAAGCGGGGAGAAAAGCCATCAAAGCCTAGGCTTAGTCTTGCGCGAAGCCGTCGCCCTGCCACGCAGAGAGCCACGAGTACCTCAGCTGGCTGAAGCTCAGCAAGCGGGCCCCCCAAAACACGACTGTGTTGCCCCGAAGTGGGAACAACAGGCCTCCGACAGACCGAGGCCCGCGTCGGTTTAAAGGGAGCGCGGAACTGCTTAGTCATCTCAGTGACCTGCTTCCGCGCATCAAACTCTCTGAAAAACTGTAGCGAATTGACCGCCAAAGAGCAAAGGACCCCGAGACGGAACATCCCAGAGAAGTGGCGATGACAGACTCCTTAACCCCAAGGGCAGAGAGAGCCAAGAGCCTGCGACGGTACGTAACCGAAGCAGCCGCACTGGAAAGTTGTGACCACTGCGAACTAAAAAGAGTGTGCAGCAGGTCATCAATAACCAGAGGCTTTAACCTTAATCAAAACAGGGCGCTTAACAAAAGAGCGCTGATTCAATGCGGTCAAATTACCTAACGCGAAGTCGAACCCTGCGCGCGGGCTGACTGAAATTCAGGGAGATATATGGACAACAAAGCAATCGCCTCTACCCCACAAAGGGAGAGCGATCGAGGCTCTGCCTGCTCCAACAATGTCGATTCAGAAACCGAAGCTTGAGAAACCACATCCAAAACTGGTTCCGCTTGAATTGATCAGGACAATGGCCCACGAACAAACCAAAACAGGCGGACACTCCCATGGACCACTATAGGTCTCTTCACCCAGCGGAGCCCCGAGGGCTGGGGGTACAGGAGACGCGAGAGATCCCGTCTCAGACAATGAAGAATCAAGCACAAAAGGCTGATTAGACTCAAAGTCAGACCCCAGAAGAGAGACAGAAGCAGGGGTTGTGGTATCTGGTAAGAGGGACCAACCCTGTCGGTGGGCAAAACCCCGCATCATGCTGAGCATCTCAGATTGAGAAGGATCAGACAGACTTCGGGCGGTCCTCCGAAACAACTTTGGAGACACGAACCAAACCCTCAACAGAGGGATGCCCGCCTCCCTCCAGGTGAGAAGTGTGCTGAGGGTATGTACCCAAAGCCGCGCGCAAGCAACCCATACTGGCTGAGCAATAAGACACTACAGCCATGGGCCGGACGCCCGAGGCGCCCAGTGCGAGGGCAAACTGGGACAAGGTCCCAGTATTCGCCCACCGACTACTAATAGCATGTGAACTCATTATTGTTCCGCCCGTGGGCGACAATAGGAGAGCACTAGTAATCGCGCACCCAGGTGACCTCAGGTCAAACCGGAAGTAATCGCGCGCTCCGGTGACCGCACTTATGGGCGCTCCGTAGAGCGCCCATAATTGTTGGCTCGAGCCTTCCCATCAGCTGGCAATATAGACAGCCCGGGAAGTACTCGCTCCCCCACTGGCATCGGCCGGGGGCTAGGGTTTAAGAACCCAGACCAACATGGGCGGCGCCCATAATTGTTAGCTCGAGCCTTCCCATCAGCTGGCAATATAGACAGCCCGGGCAGTACTCGCTCCCCCATTGGCATCGGCCGGGGGCTAGGGTTGAAGAACCCAGACCAACATGGGCGGTGCCCGTGAGTTGCCCTGCAGTAGTGGCACACGTCTCCCCTAGCGGATTTATGCGAGTCATCGCTACCGTGCGGGAAACAGACGTCCCCCCTTCTGGTCTCAGCGACCGGGGGATTGGATTCGTAATATCCAAACCACTAGAGCTTGACGCCACCCACCCGAAGCCACGGGCTCCGGAGCTGACGTCCCAAACTCAACTAACGCCACCTGCCCCGAAGCCGCATGCTCCGAGGCTGGCAAACCCTGCAGGGAAACACCACTGGGCAACTTACCTGCAGCCCTCCTCCCTCCCCCATGTACGAAAGTACTCGGGAGAGTTCTGGAGGGCCGAGTCGTCTTGCTAGACGACTCTTCGGAAGAAGCAGGTCTCCGCGACCTAGCAGCTTCTTCTTCCGAACTCATAATGCTGCAATAAAACAGACAAAGTATACAAAAATATGAAATACTTTAAAAGAGTAAATAAATTTGGGGATACGCACAATTTAGATAAAAACCGTATAAACAAACACCGAACCGAAACGGATCGGGTCAAACGGAAACACCAGCAAAACACACACAGAAATAACTACGTGGGGCTGGCAGTGAAAATGAAATTAACTTGCCTGGAAAGGAATCAAAATATCCCTTGCAATCGGCAAAAGTGACATAAAAACACAAGAGTACTATAATTTTACGAAAAAGAAGTACAGAAAAGTGCTTTAAAGAGCGAGAAAGCGCGCTGAAAAGATACAAAAAGACCTGATTTCAGGAGCGCCCTGACTCGACATCCTAACTCGTCGGGGGCGAGCAAGAAAGAGGAAGATGGCCGTTGCGTGTTGCCGCGCGTGAGTGGCGAAGGGGAACAATAGGATTACGGGGGGTGCGCACAATATTGTGACTCATTTGTGTTAAGTTCTCGAAGGGGTTGCGTAGTCAAGACTACTAGCATAATAGGTAGGTATATATGATTTATTATTATTATTATTTAATTGATACATGAACTGACCGAGATTATGACGATACAAATCTTGTATTTTTAAGATTTTATTTTCAAAAAATAGTGGGTCCGTGTGTGATTTCCAGGATAGATTTGATATGATACGGACTGCCTTTTTCTGTAATAATAAGATTCTATCAAGATAAGTAGAATGTGTGTTGCCCCAAGCAACTAAACCATAATTTAAATAGGGCAATATTAATGTAGAGTATAAAGTTAGAAGAGTACATTTTGGAAAATAATACTTTAGTTTATTTAAGGCTCCTATATTTCGGGAAATCGTTTGACATACACTGTCTACATGGGATTTCCAAGAGAGTTTATTATCTGTGATTAAACCTAAAAATTTCACGGAAGAGACTTCCTCTATAAGCATATTATCTAAAATGATTTTGTCGGGTAAATTATTTAAAGAGTTACTGAATGTCATTAGTTTAGTTTTCTGAAGATTGAGGGACAGTTTATTGGCTCTTATCCAATGAAGTAATTTTCTGAGCTCAGAGGTTAAAACATTTGCCAATGTATGAGGGTTAGTGTGCGACAAAAAAAAACATTAGAATCGTCGGCAAACAATATGAAAGAAAGGATATCTGAAGAATTACTAATGTCATTAATATAAATTGAAAATAACAAGGGGCCAAGCAAGCTACCCTGAGGAACACCACAATTTACAGATAATTTGGAAGAACACTGACCATTTATGGATACAAATTGCTTTCGATTTGTAAGGTAGCTCCTGAACCACTCCAAGGCCTTCCCGCGGATACCATAATGGTTTAATTTGTGTAAAAGAATTTCGTGGTCAATGGTATCGAAGGCCTTGGAGAAGTCCAGGAACACACCACAGTGTGATGAAATTTGTCAATTGCTTTGGCAGCTTTATCAATAAAGGTAAGAATAGCATGAGAAGTGCTATGGTTTTGACGAAAACCAAACTGAGAATTAGAAATAATCTTGTCTGCATTCAGAAAATTCAGAGTCTGGAGTATACAACTTTCTCGAGTAATTTGGAAAGTACAGTTAATAACGAGATTGGTCTGTAATTGCTCACATCTTCTTTCTTACCTTTTTTGTATATTGGAATAACTTTTGAAATTTTCATATCTTGTGGAACATTCCCATTACTTAAAGATAAATTAAATATATGAACCAATGGATCCACTATGACAGTAATAATATTTTTCAATACAACATTATTAATGCCGTCGTAACCAGTGCTCTTTTTGTCTTTTAATTTTGCAACAATATCAAATAATTCTTCTCTAGTTACTGGAGAAAAGAAAAGAGATTTCGTATTTGGTGTATGCAAAAATTCATGAAATTTTTTCTGAGATAATGGGATTTCCCGAGCTAATTTGTGACCTATGCTCGAAAAATATTCATTAAAGACATTAGCTATAAGCTTAAAATCATTAATTTCAACATTGTTATGTAATATTTTAGTTATTTTTGACCTATCTCCACTTTTATTGATAACACTATTAATAATTCTCCAAGTGTTTTTGATATCATTTTTGAATGAGTATAACTGGTTATAGAAGTATTTTCTTTTTTCGATCCGTAATATTTTTGTAAGAGTGTTTTTATAGGATGTATATTTACAATGTGACTGGTCTGTACGTTTAAGTTTATCAACATAATATAATCTATTTTTGCGATTTATGGATCGCAATAGAGATTTGGTTATCCAGGGAAGCCTTGGGGTTCTTTTATAATTATCTGATTTTTTTCTTAATGGAATATATTTGTCTAAGTATAGTGTTATGGTTTTCATAAAGGTTTCGTATTATAGATTAATATCCTCATGATCATATACTTTAGACCAATCTACTTCACTTAGACTTTCTTTCAAGTTTGCTAAGTTATCAAACAGACGGCAAAAATTATTAGATGTTTACCATTATTTCATATTGAAAACAACCATAGTATTTTGTTGGAAATACAACACAATAAATAGATTTGTTACCAAGGTAACGGCCTAGGGATTTTAGCTCAAATATCAGTTTTGTTCTTACTGTGTCAATGGAAACACCCATTTTCAATATGATGGACACTTTTTATAACTCTTATTTGGGTTTTAATCAAGTGAGAAAAGCTTTTGATACATTATTGTAAAATGTTACAATGTGTTTTTGTACTTTCTTAATCACGAATACATGACATTTTCTGAAATTCTATTGTTCTTGATCCGTTGCCATGGTAATAGCCCTTGTGGTCACGCCCACCTCTTAATTTAGGGCAAAGAAGCATATTTTGAGAGTTAATAGTCCCATCTAACAGAACAAAAAATTCATTTAAGATTATTTCTAAGGGGGTGGGGACATTTCAGTTTTTGGCCCATAGACTACACTGATAATACATGCGATAATTGCCTTATGTACATGTACACTCTAGATGTACCTTCAAATAGTGTTTTTCATTCAAAATGCGCATCCAGTAAAAATACATCATTCCATTTGGGATAACATAAAATGGGATAATTTATTTTCTGTGTGTGACATGACAACATACATGATATGTTTAATCAAGAAAAGGCGTTTAAATTGACAAATTTACGTTGGGTAAAAAACTTTGAAATATTGGTAGTTTTCACAACCTATTATTTTGAGTAAATCACAGTTTTATGTTTCATTACGCCATACATGTGTGTGTAATATCCAACTTTCAAGTGTATATTAATCAGGTTTATAACTTGAAACTCAAAATAAATCTGATATCATTTGAAAAGTCTTAATCAGGTATTACATATTAGGTTAAATTAAAATTGTGATTTTTGACATTCTTTCAAATTTTGACCCAAAAATTACATTTTAAGGCAAAAACGCGCGTGGCATCTGCCCGTACCTTATTCCTAAGTATTTTTGCCGTCGAATCTTTTTCTAGAGCCTTTTTTGATGTTTGGCTGGCCTACTGTTTCGCTTGTTCTTTACATCCTAGATCCTACCATAAAATGTCATGTTGCGCATTATTCTTATCATGTAATATGAAGTCATATCCTTTTTAAAACAAATTTGAATGCTTCATCGATTGTTTCAAAGATGTAAAGACGGTAAAATCTATACATATTCATAAACAAATATACCAAAGAGTATTGTTTTCCTTTTGGTAACTTCAAAACTTGCTATCATTAATTTTGGGTTATAATGATTGCTTACAAATTTATTTCGAAAGTAAATTAATAAGCATAATTTGAGAATTACTACTCTTTGTCATAACCATATTACATCGTTTACAAATTTCTGTTGTCTTAGTTACTGTCAACAGAACGTTTTTGTAATAAATTAGTCAAATGAGACTTTATAATATTACATTTCTCTATAAGTAAATAAATAATATACAATACATAAATTACAATGAGGTATAGTTTATGCCACAAAAATGAAAATGTAGGAACTTGTCTCCATTTCTGTAGTTCTTGCACATATAAAGCAGTGCCCCAATCTCACTACTAATTTGTTAGAGATAATTTGCAGATGAATATTTATAATCATGAGTCTTTTTTGTGTGGAAAAATCAGACAATATAAGTAAAAGAATAAAAAGAACAACACTCTTTCATGCATAGATAGATAATTATGCTTTCAGCGAGGTAAAGACAGTGTGAATCTTAAATGATTATCAAAATTGTTTAGCTTTTTTGTGCTTTCAAAGATTTAGCTTTCAAAGAAAGCGAACATTTCATGTTCGCTTGTTACATCAAAGATGTAAAGACCGTAAAGTCATTAATCCTCACTGAAAAATTCCACACTTTGTTTTTGTGTTTTCAAAGATATAAATACCGTACTTGAGCTTGTATATTCTTCAGAAATAAATTTGGTGTTTCGATCATGCCTTTGAAGATGTAAAGAGCGTAAAGCCTTTAAAATCTTCACAAACAAATTTTATTTTTCGCTTGTTCTTTACATCCTAAATCCTACCACAAAATGTGATATTGCGCATTATTCTATCATGTAATATGAATCCATATCCTTTTTAAAATAAATTTGAATGCTTATATACATATTCATAAACAAATATACCAAAGAGTATTGTTTTCCTTTTGGTAACTTAAAAATCTTGCTATCATTAATTTTGGTTAATTTTTGGTTATAATTTATTTCGGTATAAAGAAAGTAAATTAATAAGCATAATTTGAGAATTACTATCTCCTTGTCATAACCATATTACATCGTTTACAAATTTCTGTTGTCTTAGTTACTGTCATCAGAACATTTTTGTGAAAAATTAGTCAAATGAGACTATATAATGTTACATTTTTCAATAGATAAGTAAATAAATAATATACAATACATAAATTACAATGATGTAGTTTATGGCACAAAAATGAAAAATGTAGGAACTTGTTTCCATTTCTGCAGTTCTTGCACATATAAAACAGTGTCCCAATCTCATTACTAATTTGTTAGAGATAATTCGCAGATAAACATTTGAAATTATGCAGTTAACTTTTTTTTTGGTTAGAAAAAACAACAACATCAGACAATAAGTACAAAATGGAAAAATAAGAAAGAAAAAGAAAAATTCATGTAAGAATAGTTACTTGCTTGTCCCTTTGTCCATTATAAATTTCGGTCATTTTAAGAAGCTTTAGACAGGTCAGTTTCATCGAGATTCATCGAGTTTCATCGAGTTCGTTTTTAATTTTTCGCCCTAAATATAAGATAAGAGCATGAAATAGGCAAGGTTCAACTTTCGAGAGAAATTCTAATTTTCGATTTCCTCGAATATGATTTTATACATTTAGGAAGAAGTGAATAGAAGAAAAAAGTGTTTTACAATGTTCAAATTTGAAAACAAATCTCACGCTCGTGGTCCCTTGATGATTTTGCACAAGGGTACAATGGATAGGAAATTGAATCGTAGAGTATTGAACATGCAAGGAAAAAAGCTTACCGCTTTTTCGCTTTGCTCCCTCGCTTGTATCCACTTTTTTACCAATCACAGACAGGTGCACTTAAAATGATGTTTCAGGTAGTGTCATTTCCAAATTAAAAGTGGGTGGGAATTGATCTGGGGCTTCGTCTAATAAAGAGTTTAATTGATTCAGATTGATCGCAACTTTATAGGACCGTGCTTTGTTTGTATTTTTTAGCTGATGTTTTCGGGCACGGAGGGGAGGGGGCGGGCTGGACAATTTCTAGATACGCCACTGCACCGATATAACAAATCATACAAAATAAGAGTACACTTCATACTTTTTACAATGCATGGTAATTGAAGAAAGAAAGAAAGAAGGATAAAAGTAATAAATTCAACAGAAAATTCAATAAACTTGCTTGTAACTTACAATAATATAGGTTTTCCCGCCCAATTTCATCAGAGTTGCATTTGAATTCACGAATAAGCGTTCAAATTCAATCTATTTTTGTAAGTTCTCTGCTCCCATGGTTCATTTTGATACGTTGAGCATTCAATTAGACTTCACGTCATTCCTTTTAATTGTTATTTCGTTCAATTTAGAGGCAAATTCATTCGATTTAAAGGCGCGAAATTGTCATTCAATTTCGAGCCAGCTGGATATACGTTCAATTTCGTCCCAACTACCGATTTCAATTTCATTTACAGGCACACACCTTCACACTTTAAGCATTCGAATTCATTTCAAATTAACAAGTTCTGTAGTTCTATGTCATTCTTACATTTCACACGTCATATTCACGTTTTCACTGATTTTATTGATGTACGTGTAATTTCCCTTTCATTGTGAAGGCTTAATTTTCAACAATATATTTTAATCATATTTTATAATCATATTTCTTTTCTTTCTAATCCTTTCTTCCAGTTTGACTTTATTTCCTTAGAGTATAAATATCAGACTCATACAGAATGATTAAAACCCAGAGTTTATATATATGAATTTCTTTCTTACAGATTGTGCATTAAGTTACGTTTTGGGTTTGGTGCATGTTACATTACATCGGGGAATTCTTTCATTACATATATATTCATAAATGTTGATGGATGGTCTCTTAGTCTCTTCAGCCCTCAATCTGTTGACGCGCCAGGCACCTTGGCATGTAGGTCTGAGAGTGGTTGTACCATTGTGTACACTTTCCGGGTGTAATAGCGTCAATGTTCTGGAGAGCAGCATCTCTGAGGATGTTACAGCGCCATTGCTGTAGGTTGACCCCTGCGTCTTCAGCTGCCTGTCTGTCCCCAAAACGACGCTGCCACGCTGGCTGTGCCAAGGTCCTCTTCACGGCGGCCTTGAAGGTGGAGTGAGCCATTTCCGTCATGTTGAGGAAAGGGGAGTACGGAGGAAGGAGCTTCGTCTGAATGATGGGGTTAGCTCCGTTGGGTAGCTGGGCTCGAACATGAGGTCTGGCGTTGTCGTATATGAGGAAGATAGGATCATCGGCCGGGAACAACTGGTTGCATTCGGCAAAGGTTTCAGCGAGGAAGTCCTCGAATCTCTCTCTGGTAACGGTCTCAAATGCGATTCTGTGGTGGACAAGACCAATGGCAGGGGACACCGCGAAGGTCACGTTGCAATTGCGACCTCGCTGGCCGTGTACGACCCTCCTAGCCGGAACACCCCTTGGAGCCCTCCCTCGTGTACGCCGGGTCCAGATGTTGTAACCTGTTTCATCGATAAATACCGAGTTTCCCACAACGCCGTGTTCGAGAAACCATTCAGCATACTCCAGTCGTTGGTCTAATGCCCGAGGGGTGTTCCTGGCATCTGGGACGTCCTCTGCCATCTTCATTGTATAGAGCATTCCATCCAGTGCTCTGGCTATAGATGAGGTTGAAACTGCGGGCTTGTCAGGGAGGTTATTCTCAAGACTCTCCTTCATATGTCGAAGCGTTAAGAGGGGGTTATCGTCTAGGATGTTCTCCAAGTGGTTGCGCATATCCTCATCCATTTTCAGATTTCGAGCCCCACCCCTCGGAAGCTTGTGGACCCTCCCCGTGTCCACATACGTCGACACAATCGATCTTGCCGTAGACCTGTTTATACCTAGAGTGTCGGCCAGTTCTAGGTAGTCTTGATGGTTGTCAAATGCTTCAGCCAACCTAGCTCTGTCCGTATTCGAGATATTCATATACTGTCCTCGAGCCACCGCCATATTCGTGTATAAATGAATGTAGCGCTGTATGAAAGTGAAGTATAGGAGCTGTTGCTTCGATGATGGTTTGTCAGAGGAATGAAAAATTCGCTATAAGTCATAGGTTCCATTTTACGGTAATTTAAATTTGCATGATTTATTCAAACAGATGGAAATGAAAATGAACATAAGGAGTAACAAAAAAGACTGCCTTCATACCGTAAATGTTTGCCTATTAATGAATTTGAATGTCTTAACGCTCACAAGTGGGATATCCACGCGAATTTGAATGCCTCCTGTGCGCATCTCTAATTAGAACGCGGTTTTTACACGTTTGTATGAAATAATCATGAAATCGCTTGCTCACAAAATTAAATTAAATGACGGTTTTAGTTATTTGCTGATCTCCTTGTTCGTTCAAATTCGCTCGAAATTGAATGACGTTTCGTTAAGTTGATTGCAATTTTGACGAAATTGGGCGGGAAAACCTATAATATAGGTTTTCCCGCCCAATTTCGTAAAAATTGCATCCGATTTAACGCTGCGATCATTCAATTTCGAGCGAATTTGAATGATCACCGAGATCAACATTCAAAAAGCTAACTAGTTCATTCAATTTAATTTTGTGGGCATGCGATTTCATGATTTCTTTCACATAAAAGTGTAAAAAGCGCATTCAAATTAGATTTGCACACAGAAGGCATTCAAATTCGCGCGGACATCCCGTTAGTGAGCGTTTAGACATTCAAAATCACGAATAGGCAAACATTTACGGCATTTTGGCAGGGAATTTCGTTTACTGTTTCTTGCTTGTGTATTTTCATCTGTTTGAATAAATTATGCAAATTGTATGTACCTTGAAATGATACGTCATTTACCTGATGTTGAAATCTCCCATTACACCTGTCAAATGTCCCCAGTGGTACAACCACTCACAGACATACATGCCAAGGTGCCTGACGCGTCAACAGATCGACGGCTGAAGAGACTGTACATCAATAATTATGTAAAGAAAGAATACCCCGATTTACATGTACATCAAACATAATGAAAAAAAGAATAATGTTCGTTCACGTTTAAGTATAAGTTACATCCATGAATACTGATAGGGGTTAAAAGAAAATATGAAGTGAAATGAAATTATATAAATGAAGTGACAATAATGTGAAAAATATAGACTGTAGTTAAACTCTGAATGACAGGAGATTCGAATAAAATTCGAGATTATAAATAAGATTATGAGAAAAAGTATAAGTTAATCGAATTCGAAGGCTCAAAGTGCGAACGTGTTTACCTATAAATGAAATTGAAAGTGGTATTCGGAGCGAAATTGCGCTTCTAACCAGCCGGTGCGAAATTGAATGACAACTTTGTTTCGTTAAGTTGAACGAAATTCTCTCTAAATTGAATGAAACAAAATTTAAATGCAATGAATTAAACGAAATTGAAGGCTAAAAGTGTGAAAATGAACCATGTTAACAGAGAACGGAGAAAAATCGTTCGAACAAGAATGTTTATTCACGAAATTGATTGCAATTTTGACGAAATTGGGCGGGAAAACCTATATTAATGCGTTAGATAAATGATTGATATGTTACAGCATTGTATACAGCAATATAGTCTGGGAGCCTTCCTGAAATTAGATATTAGGTTCCTTCGGGACAGGCTCCTGTTCTAATAGTGAATATTTGTAACGTTAACTTTATTGCAGCATAGCGAAATCGTCTTATACAATTCCTCTCTGCTTAATATTAAAAGAAATCAAGACTTTTACAGTTTTAATGTTATGGGGGTCAAGCGTTCCAACAACCCCTGACTATTGGTACTTAATTTATTTCAGTTTTTTATGAAAAAAAAAAATTATTTAAACTGCAAGTGTATTATTTTTGATTTACTTTTTGCGGACCTCTTTATGGACCGCAAAACGTAAAACACTTCGGTTGTTAACGTTTTGCGAGACCCCTGTCTTACGAAATGCGTCTTTTTTCGTAAAAATATATTTTTACGAAATGCGTATCTTTTTACTTTTTGCGTTGATTTTCATGATTTGCGTTGTTTTTTACGAAACTCGGTCCTACAAGAGGTATAATTATCCTAGATGGTACCTTTCCGAAGGTAGTTGTTCCAGGGGATAGTCGTCCTAGTGGGTAGTTGTTAAGGGTACTTGTTTTGGATAACTTGACTGAGAGAAGTTATTCTAGTGGATAGTTTTCTGGGGTAGTTGTCTAGGGGTAGTAATTTTGTCCGATGTGAAAACTTGTCCTTGAATCCATTGGCGGATCCAAGGGGGGGGGGGAGCACTTCCGGCCCGTGCCGCCCCCCCCCCCCTTTTGGAAGAGAAGTATGCATTTTGACCATAGACGATCCGCCATTTTCTCGATGTTGCCCCCCCTCCCCTTTTACAATGGAGACCTTTTATTTATTTATTTATTTTTTTTTTGCTTGTCAGGGAATTATGGAGGGAAAGTGGACCCATAACCCCCCGTGTCGTCCCCCTACCCCCCCCCCCCCCCTACTGAGCGACTTTTCGAGAAGCTAGCGAGACCAAAAAAAAAACCGGTCTACCTTTTGACAAACTTTAATTTTTGTGCCCCCTCTTTTACTCAATCCTGGATCCACCCCTGCTTGAATCGCATGAACAAGCAATTCCCAAGGAATGAGACCGGAGGGGAAATTTAAATGTTGTTTATGATAATAACCATCCTCTTTCTTGTCGTTCTGAACTTTTAGCTGCACATGTTCGATGTGGAACATTGCTGCAATTGGCGTCAACCGCTATGTCATCATATGCCACTGGGCCAAGTACCACAACGTCTACAACCGCCAGACAGTACCTTTCATGCTCCTATCAGTGTGGATTGTCTGTTTCCTCATTGATCTGCCCAACATCCTTGGGTGGGGTGGGCACCGTTTTGACTGGAAGACCATGGTGTGCACTGCGGATATGGCCATTGACTACTCCTACACCATCTACTTCTCCAGTATGGGCTTTGGCGTCCCACTCTGTTTCATCATCTACAGCTATGTCCGCATTTATTACCATGCTTGTAAATCGTCAGCTAGGCTTAGCAGGGTAAAGACAAAATTAAAGATTGTCATCAAGGCTTACTGGGCAAAGCAAGAGAGACTCTGAACTATTTTTACGATGGCTCAGTGGTAGAACAGCACTTGAACTCCTAAACGGGAGGTCCCGGGTGCGCTAGTTCCTATAAGTCGGTAATTACCAAGTCCCTAGGAGAGGACCTAAAGCCGTAGGTCTCATGGTTACTGACTTATAAACCATCAACTATAACCAATCATAACGTTTGATATCAACGTTCCTATAATTCCACCAAATGACCAAATACATGCATGGGACTTGCCCAAATATTGAACTATGTCATGTTTGAAAATTTAATACACCTGCTTCGCATGGGCTTAGTCCGAAAGGGTGGGTAGCGTCGCGTCGCGACGCGTTGACGCAAATGTCACCATTCGTCCAAAGCCCCCCCCCCCCCGGGTTTGAACGAAAGGGTGCGTTAAGAGCGTCTGGTCGCGTTGACTGGAACGCCACCACTGGTCCAAAGCACGTACCCCCTGTTTTACTTTTTCTAAATATTGTTATTATTATTATCATCATTATCAGGGGCGGATCCAGGATTTTGTAAAGGGGGAGAGGGCACAGAAATGCAGGGTTGTCATCAGGGGCGGATCCAGGATTTTTGTAAAAAAAGGGGGGGGGCACAGAAATGCAGGCCCGTCATCAGGGGCGGATCCAGGATCCCCTCCTGGTTTTGTAGAAAGCGTGCGTTTGGATTTTTTCTATCATATTAATGACAGTGGCAGATTTAAGTACCCTGGCCCGTGCCCGTAGGCCCTCCTTTTGAAAGAATAGAATGTTTTGTGCCCCATTTTAGAACTGATAACCTTTTTTGTTGCTTGTCAGAGAATAATGGGATGAAATGTGGACCCCATAACCCCCTCCCCCCTTCATTGAGAAACTTTCGAAGGGCTGGCGAAAAAAAATTCTCGCCACTCCCCCACTCTCCCCACTGAATTAATTTAAAATACGGATCTCCCTCCAAAGTTCACAGCCCTGCATACCTGTGCCCCCCTTTTTTTACAAAATCCTGGATCCGTCCCTGATAACAGCCCTGCATTTCTGTGCCCCCCTTACAGAATCCTGGATCTGCCCCTGATAAAAGCCCTGCATTTCGGTCCCGCCTTTACAAATTCCTGGATCCGCCCCTGATTAATGATAATAATCAGGGGCGATTTGAAACCCATTACACAATTATTTGTGTAATTTTCCGGCTCTGTGCTCCCTCTTTTACAAAATCCTGGATCAGCCCCTGATGACAGCCCTGTATTTCTGTGCCCCCCTCTTTTTTTTTACAAAATCCTGGATCAGCCCCTGATGACAGCCCTGTATTTCTGTGCCCCCTTTTTTTTTACAAAATCCTGGATCCGCCCCTGGTGACAGCCCTCCATTTCTGCCCCCCCCCCCCAATTTTACAAAATCGTGGATCCGCCCCTGATAACGATAATAATAATAGCAATATTTAGAAAAAGTCAACGCACCCTTTCGGTAGAACCGGTGGTGCTTTGGACGAATGGTGGCGTTCCAGTCAACGCGACGCGACCCGACACTTCCAACGCACCCTTTCGGTCAAACCGTGGGGGGGGGGGGGGGACGCGACGCGACGCTACCCACCCTTTCGGACTAAGCTCTTCGCAATGATAAAACCAGTGAATATAGAATGATAGATGGTGTATTTCTGGTGAAAAGAAATATGGATATGGATATATCCTGTATGTTCTTCTTTTTTCTTTTCTTTTTTGTCCTTATGTAAAGGTTGCTAAGGAAGACGGTGTATCCCTCAGACATTCCAATGACATGAGGCTTGCCAGATCGGTACTCATCATCGTCATCGTCTTCATCGCAATGTGGACGCCGTATGCTCTGACCGTGATCATTGACCGCGACTCCGTGGCACACAGGAACATCTACATCTTCTCAGCTCTCTTGGCGCACACAAACAGCAGTATTAACTGTGTGATCTATGCTGCCACCAATAGCAATTTTCGTCAAGGTTATGTCTATTTCTTCAGGTTCCTCTTATGCAGGGATGCCGCATCTCCCTCCATGGTTTCGGTATCTAGGAACGGCATCTCTTCAACACAGAAAACGATTAATCTAGAAGACAATGTTTAAGTACTAACAATACTTAACAGTGAAACCTGTATATAAAGATCGCTCTAAAAAGACAGGCGTCTTTTTAGGCAGGTGGTCATTTACTAAATCACTAAATAATTACAGGTCTCAGTAAGAAACGATAAATGTGGTCTTGACAGATAAATAGTTTTCTGTACAGTGAAACCTGTTTATGAATACCACTCAAAGGAGACAGTGATCGTTTTGGGCAGGTGGTCTATATCAATTAGTACAGGTTTCAGTGAGGAAGACTGTTCATAAGGGAAACGACAAAAATGGTCTATACAGATAGGTGGTCTTTCTGTACAGGTAGTTGCTAAAACAGGTTTTACTGTATTTGCATATGTCGATGACCATGGAATCTCTCATTTTTGGAGAAGAATCCAATTTTCATTATGGCAACTCCGTCAACAAAATCAAGATGTTGTAATTATGGAAACTGTAGAATATTCATCACCAACTCTTTCAGGGGGCGACTTATAGACAAGTTTCAGGCAAATATGCCAATCTATCGTTACAATAGAAGGTCAAAGTTTCAAAACACTTATCATAAAGCTATTCAATGAATTCGTATTTATAGGAATTAACGTTTTAAATCTAGATTGTTGTTGAAATACTTCATAGATTCGTAAAGAGACCAAATCACTGTTTACACAAGAAAGCAAATAAATAACTTTTGTTAAATAATATTGTTATATAAGTACTTATTCCCCATTTTCGAATGAGAGTTTCATTGAGCACGTCAGTTCGGGACATCCCAGTTGACCGACTGGCAATAAAGGCCACGACACCGACAACTCACAAGAACGACCGCCCACGAGACTCACAGTCCACGAGACCGAGAAACCAGTGGCGTAATGAGCCCAAAAATTTGAGGGGACAGAACATAAGCTTTGCGGCACAATTTCTGAATACTCGCGAGCAAGCAAAAAAAATCGACCTTTTTAATAAAAAATGTAATTTTATCACAAGTCTAGACCTATATCCGGTAGGTAATTTCAAATTTCCCCCTCTTTCTTTCCCCCCCCTTTTTTTTTGGGGGGGGGGGGGCGTGGAACTTTTGGGGGGCTGCAGCCCCCAAGCCCCTTACCAGTACGCCAGTGCCGAGAACCCACGAGACCCATAGCTCATGAGACAGACAATAGCTAAGATTTTCGGTCTTGTGAACCCTTGTCAGAGGGCTTTTCTGCTACGGTGTTGCTACAGGGCCCTCTTGCATAAAGAGTTCCGATCAAACGCAAATTAAAAAATTAAACGCGACTTGATTGTCAACCAGTCAGGATCACGTATTTGGGACTTGCGTTAAAGATTTGACTTGCGTTTAAACGCATTTTTGAATGCAAGAAGGCCCAAGGGAGTCATAACAAACGTTGATTACTATCACTTTATCACACAGGAGGACTGTGAAGGGCTGGCGGAGTTTGTTGAGAATCTTAAGCAGATGCATTCACTGTGAATACTCAATGAAACACGCTAATTAATTACTGTGAAAGCGAATTCTACCTTGAATCTACTGTTTTTCATTAAGAAAATTGTTCTTCTCTACCTCGATTTTCCAATTGAAGTTACATTGAAAACAAATGAATTGTGAATTGCGGCCTTCATTAATTTTATGTATGACCTTCGCATTTTGTCACGTAGAACTGCATAAGTGAAAAGAAAATATGAATTACTAGACAATCTGATTTATTAATAATAGAATCGCCAGTGCATAGCCACTATCAAATCCCCGATGATTGTGTTTATTGATACTAGGTGTAAACAAAAATTGACACTTTTGTTCGTTAATAAGTCAAAAGTTATAACTCGTATCGGAGTGAGGTTTTCAAATTGTAAAGTTAAGGGCCCCTGCAAGCAAATGCAACCCAAAATGCTAGTTTTTTTTTGCTATTGATGCATACATCAATGGATACATCAGGGATGCATACAACTAATATTTGGTTATTCAAACATCTAAATGTCTCATACATTTTTAAATATTTTATGACATATTTTTCCAACCTCCTAAGCTCCTCCCTAAAAAAACAAACTCCAGATCTCATTCTCGCAATGACATCATCTGTCAATCATCAGTCAGCTACACTTACATTCTACAATAGACAGTGCAATTAACTTCCCCCAGCTCGGCACATGCTCACAATAGAATTGCATGCTTTCCGAACAATACCTCCTCATTACCATTCTTGAACTACTATGTAGGCGTTGTATGGTCTATTAGAACAGATGGTCATCTCTGGAAAAGCTACATACCACTGGCTTTCCTTAGTTCACTAATGATTGACAGATGATGTCACTGCAGGAATGAGATTTGGAGTATTTTTTTTAGGGTGGAGCTTAGCATGATTGAGAAAATGATTTCAAAAAAGATTTTAAAATATATGAAACATATTTAAAAGTTTGAATAGCCAAATATGAGTTGTATGCATCCCTGCACATCAACAGAAATCAACTTGCATTTGGGTTGCGGTGGACCTTTAAAGGATGTCATATTTCTTTGGAGTAAGTTTTATGACATCTCTTTGGATGCTATTCTTAAAACAATGCTCTGAATATTTAATTAGATTTTCACTTTTTGAAAAATCAAACCCGCCTAATCTGTGTGTATCAGTAATTAATTCAGAGCACAACATTTGCCATTGTGAATTGCAGCTGAAATTCAAGAGCACCCAGAGTCATGAATCATTAATGAGCCTGGATAGCAAAAGGTCGGCAGAAATGACAGGTGTAAAGCACAATGGTGTTGTTGTGTTCTGAATTAATGACTGACACACAGAGATTTTGTAGACTTGATTTTTGAAAAAAAAAGAAAACATTCAGTTGCCGACTGAAACCCCGAAATTTGAAATATCTTTTATTCATTTACTTGTCGCCCATAGGTTGCACTATTTTTTACAAACGACTCAAGATCAGAAAAAAACATTCGGCCCATCAGTTTGGTCGGCAACATCGAAAACCTTTCATTGGTTGGCGACTAGTCTTTCACAAATGCACACCCTTACAATACTGCATTGTAGAAAAAAAAATGGAATCAGCAGCTCCATGGGGAAGTAACGCTTCCGCAAAACCGTCCTATGATCACAGATAATGAACTGAGGGTCGTTGCTAGGCAATCGGTCGGTGCTATAATGAGACTTAATTCCTACTGCTAGCAGATTTTGTAACAGCAGTGCAGAGACTATTCAGGCGCGGCTCTACACCCCAATTAACGTCTTTGTAAAGTCGTCAAAGCTTTTGAATTCCTAACGGCTATCGAAGCCCTCCGCTGAGCGAGGAGCAGAAATCCTCGAAAATTCACATTCTCGTATCTGACATGTTATGATCATGTTATGATCATAATTTTAAATTATCTGCTAATAAAACAGTTGCTGTTCTTTTTACAAATAAAAGGAAAGCTGACTCCAAACTAAAGGTACAGGGAGAAAACATTGTTTTTCAAAAGTCTACTAAATTTTTAGGTGTAATCTTCGATGACAAGGTAAATTGGAACATATTGATTATATAGTTGAGAGATGTAAAAAGAAAATAAATCTTCTAAAATGTATTAGTGGTCTAAGCTGGGGTTCTGATAGTCTAGTACTGGACTCTCTTTACTGAATTCTTTTTTCGACGACTGTACGTATTATGCCGAGTGATTGGCGCGATCCGGAAACCTGATGGCCCGAGCAAAAGAGAGTCCAGTGAAATTGCTCCACGCTGACGTCAGGGGTCCAAAGTTCACTAGCGCTTTAGCATGGGGAGGTGCGGCCAATTTTAATTGCTCTCCCTGAAAAATCTCAGGGAAAGTCGTCAGCGTGGAGCAATTGCACTGGACTCTTTATTACTCTCTAATAAGAGTAATAAGTTAAATAAGCATATTAGTCATCCTACTAAACACATATTAATGGATAGTTGGCAAAAACATTATTTTGCTGATTCATGGGGAAATAAGTTATATCACACACCTTTTGAAGGTAGATATAATGCCTTGGATGTAAGCTGTTATCCTACTCATTCTAATTTTCCTTATTGGCTTTATAATAAACCTAATATTTCAGATGTAATATTCAATTCTATTAAACATATCACAGATAAAAATAAAATATGCTCTATTGTAAAAGAAAAGATTTATACTTGTTGGTCTGAATCTCTTCACATATATACAGATGGATCAGCAAATCCTAACACGCATATCTTTTTTAAGTATTCTAAATGTGTAAGATTAAATAATGATACATCTATTTATACAGCCGAACTCTTTGCTGTATTATTAGTTTTAGAATGGATTGAAGACGTTCAACCTATTAATTCTTGTATTTTTATTGATTGTTTAAGTGCTCTTCAAGCTATATCTCAGTTTAACCCCAGCAATAAAATTGTATGTGATATTCGGCACTCCTTGATTAATATTCAAAATCTGGGCTGCATAGTCTCTTTTGAGTGGATTCCAGGACATTGCGGAATTAAGGGAAATGAAACAGCTGATATGGTTGCAAAGCAAGCTACTAGGAAGAGTACTGTTGATATTATGTTACCTTTAACTACAACAGAAATTAAACATGTTTTGAAAAATAGGCTCATACAGATATGGCAAACACAATGGAAAGAATCTAAAGCCTCTTTTTTTTAAACTATTGAATCAAAAGATTCTCTCCATAAGAAATTGTGGTATATGCCAAGGTGGCAAGAGATTTTAGTTTACAGGCTCCGTTCTGGTGCTTTTAGTGAACTTAAGAGCTATAAGCTTAAAATTGGAAAACATCCAGATGGGATTTGTGATGTATGTCATATTTTTGATGATATTAAACATCTTTTACTTTTCTGTGACAAATATAAAGTAAATAGACAAAAATTAATAGAATCATTGGAATGCTCTTCTAACCATATGACAATTAAGGATATGTTTAAAGATAAATTCAGCATTTTACAAGTTGTTGGATTTATTGTAGATATTGGCATTAAAGTATAATATTTATAATATAATTTTAAAGACATTCTGTGACAAACATAAAGTAAATAGACAAAAATTAATAGAATCATTGTAATGATTCTATTAATTAATTTTAATTAATTTTAAATTAATGATTTTAAAGACATTATCTTGAGATCAAATGTCAGAGATTGGTTTTGTTAATTCTTATGGTATTCTTTATGGAAGTATATTTAAAGCCCAGAATTTGATGTATATACATAGGTTTTTCTATTTGGGTAAGTTTCAATAATTTTGAGTCAGTTTGGCTGAAAATTTATAGCTTTCTACGGAGACGAGCTTTGAACACTATTGTCGGTGTACCGGGCGGCCTAGGCCTTCATTGGATGGCTGAGAAAACTGCCTTATGTATTAGGCTGGTTTGGTTGATGGTACTTTAGAGAGCAGGCATGTAGTTGTATCAACTGTTTTTCATACTGAAAGTTTAAAAAAAATATATATATATATTAAAAAAAAAAAAGATAACATTTGATGACTGGGCTTTAAAATGTTTAAATGTATTAGCAAACAAATGACATAAGGAAAATTAATATTAATTAATTAATATTGTACACCTTTTAATATGCATACAGGCATATTGTAGAAGAGAATAATAATTTGTTTTAAAAAATAAAAAAAAAAACATTATATAATAATCTGTAAACAAATTTTTACGCATTTTACTCCCAGTGTTACATAATAATCCTTTGGAAATCGACAGCATCCAAACAAAGGGATAATGAACGGATTCCCCTACCAACCTAAGACAAAGAAGTTTGTTAGCACCATTAAGAAGGAGTGGTCAGCCAATATGAATCTCGACAACACACTTTCTATGACTATGGGTCAACCCCCTCTACATTCGCAGCGCCAGCCACCCAACTTAAAGAGACTCCTAGTGAGCAGTGAACTACCTAAACCCTCACCCACTAAATGCAGTAAGTTGTGGCAAACCTCGATGTCAGGTCTGCCGACATTTGGTAACTGACCCGGTTGTTAAGATTTCCCCATCGTACACTATCCGCCCACCCAATCACACCTGCGACGCAAACAATGTCCTTTATTGCATCATGTGTGCGCAATGTCCCGGTGTCTCCTACATTGGCGAAACCAGTACACGATTCCGAACTAGGTTGAATAACCATAATAGTTCAATTAAGATGAATAGAAAGGATTTCCCAGTGGCCAATCACTTCAACTTACCAAACCATTCAACAAACGATGTGAAAGTCTGTATCTTTGGCGGTAGTTACAAATCTGCTGAAGAAAGAAAATAGGCGGAATTGCGATACATCGTGGAATGCCGGAGCTTTGAAAACGGCTTAAAGAGTTCATATTGAGAAAAAAAGTGGTATGCGTTTTTATTTGTTAATATTAAATCTGTGTATCATGATTTTGATACTTCAAAATTATGTTTCCAAATCCATCAGTTTTGTTAAATATTATATGAAAACTAGTTTACATTTTATTCCAACAAGCAACCATTTTTCAGACAGCTCGCACAAGTTTACATGCACGAAAACTTAAAAAAGTCGGAGCCGACTTGCTTTCTAACTGGGCCATCAAGGCATCATCAAGATTGGATATTCACATACACACACACACGCGCCGCCGATACGAACATTTTGTACTCAAAATTATTTATGGTTTATATCTAAACATTTGATGAAGAGCTATATAATTAAATGTCTACAGATATTAGATCTTTTGATACTCAAAACAATGGGTTAAAAAGAAATAAACCTTAGCAAATCTACACAAACCGGCCGGCAATCACACATCGCAGGCAATCATACCCAGTAGTCAGACCCGTACACATGGTAGGCTACATGTAGGCCTACAGCGACGCGGTGAAACCCAGTAGGGCTTGAGAACTGGGCTAGATCTGATACACTACTGAGTACTGTGGAAGAAAACAGATCTACTCTACGAGAATCGCTCTTTTCTTGCTAATTTTGGTCACAGCAGTGAAATATCTGGTGAAACACCTAATAAAGGTTGGTTTTAACTTGTCACTTGACATTTTTGGAAAAAAACGATACTATGACTTCGAACTGAGTCCACAAAATTAGCGCAAGAACGACCATGTCGGCATTGATTCAACTATACAATTTTACAATTTCACAATACTAAATAGGGTCTACGGCGAAAGCTGCTCACCTTAGTTCTCAGTCTGACTTCCGACATTGGTCTCCTGCGGCTTGTTGTTGGTGTTTTTGAATAGTTGATGCTGTGTATTGTGGGCAAGACATCCTTCTTCAACCTAGCCTTGTATTTTGGGCCAACTAAATCTCCAAAGTCAATCTTGCAGTGACGTTCGAAGGCTGATTTTTCGAAATGGTCACTACAAATTCGTGCATGCTTGCTGTGCTTTGCTGGTGCGAAATCTTTTCGCCGAATTTTCACAAACTTCACCCACAAATTCCGTTGCTTATTGAGCTTTGGAAAGGTGAAGAAACTGATGTTGGGGTTATTTGAAGTGTTGTAAACACCCCCCCCCCCCCCCCCACAACGCAATTTCGTGGCATTTTGCCACAAAACGTAGAAAATTCCCCCAAAAGAAAGCGACTTTCGTTGATGTTGGTTTTACACACGATTTCAATAGCGCGTGTTATGCATGCACCAGATGAATTGACCTGGATGAATTGATCAACTCTACCCAGTGATGTCATAGGAGGTCAACCCCGCTTCGATGTTTATCGGTCTGTTTTAGAAATCTGGCTCAATAAGGGCAATAATCAAGAGTACATTTTACGCAAAAAAAAATCTATTTTATTTCCTAAAATTGATGAAACCTTTATTTCAATATGTTTATTATTTATTTACAAAAACATATTCTTGCATATGGGCTCTTTAAACAAAGACCTTTCCTGGCTCAGCCCATTCACATTTGATCGATAGGCTCATACTTTATTATTTTCATTTTCATCTGGCATCCGCAATTCTTCCCCTTTTCTCTCTTCCTTTTCTCAAGGATCCGTAACTATCTATTATTTTTAATACTCTCAAACTTTGAGGTGTATTTAACCTCACTCTCTGTGCAGCTTACGCTATCTCAGCGTGACTTTATTATGACGTCAATAATATTGCGTCATAATGCTCTTTTATGCGCTTAACCAATGAACGCTGTTATCAAACTTTACGCCAAAATGCTTAGTATCACCTGCGCACCTTAATGGTTGTCCTGACCACGCTGAGATTGCGTTCGCTTATAAACAACATCTTTGTTTATTATTTGTATAATCTTGCATTGTTAGTTTATATCCCTGAAGAAGGGGGAGGACCCCGAAAATTGTGTTCTACTTATTATTCATTGAAGGGGTAAAATGGTGTGAACGTGTTGAGAAGTATAAAATAAATAGGTATTAGGTAACACGGAGAGAAAATACACAGAGCGAGCAGAGAGGATTTTTCCACAAGCGCTTTCGTTTATTCTTCAGGTGGAATATAAGATCTTGTTTCTCTGCTTAGATATATATATATATATACAAGGTATATAATGACATTAGAGATACCAGAATACATGTATTATACAAAATGGACATGGCGCAAGTACATTCAATCAAAGGGAGTGCGCTTTAAAAAAAAAAGCGCCCTATTCATACTCCAATTATTGTGAGACTCTTTTGTAGTAAAACCAACCAAGCAAACAATAGATCATGACGCTGGCAAGTTATTAAGTAACTACTTTTTAGTGTGGCATCCTGGTCTTTATCATCGTTTAATCCAAAGGGGATTATTATTCCAACAACCCTCATTGCGAGGCTAAATAGGTTTTCAAGAACAGGTGTATATACCAGCAAGTTTTGTACTATTTTATAACCAAAAACAAACCAAAAACACTGCTCCACTGGTGTTTCATTTCACATGGCATAGGCATATATACAAAATTAAAATGCACACTTTAAATATTATTTAACGACGGCTTAAATTTACTAATAAAGTATTCTTCTTTAACTTCTTTTAACTGTTTCGCCAATATATTGTTTCTTACATCCCTGGCAAGTAATACAATAAATAAGATTCTTTGTATTACATGTGAAAGGATATCTTATAACAAACTTTGAGTTACTGTGTTCAAATGATACTGTGTCTGTAATATTTAAGTACAAGCAAGTTTTACAACGTTTGTCTCCACATTGATTTACTCCACCACTCTTATTTTTCCTTGTAGAAAACGATGCTTTGGTTAAGATTTGTTTCAAATTAGGGCTTTGCCGTTTACTTGATAAAAGTTTCACATTTACGAAGGTATCTTTTAGTATCTTGTCATTCTTTAATATTGAAAATGAATCATTAATTATTTTAAATATGTTCATATTATTATTGGGATTATGTGTATGAATAAAAGGTATAACATTCTCCTCCTGTTTTTCTTTAGGTGACATCAACTCTTCTTTTGTTAATTTCTGTGCTTTTGAAATGCCATTCTCAATAATATCCCTAGGGTATTTTCTAGCAAGTAACATATACTTTAATTCATTTAATCGCATTTCTTGAGTTTCCTTCTCAGAAACGATAGTACAAATACAAATAATGAGCCTTCATTTAAAACTGTTATATCTAAAAAGTTTATTGATTTTTCACTAACGTTCCATTTAAATGAAATTGCCGAATGTAGTTTCATCAAAATATCATGTAATACAGACACGTTACCAAAATCCTTTCTCCAAATAATAAAGCAATCATCTAAATATCTTAGCCAATTATTTTGAAAGTAATTCTTGACCTCTACATTAAAATGATGTTCAATTTCATTATATAACTTTTCTTCTAAATGGCCCATAAATAATGTGGCATATGTTGGGGCCATTTTTGTTCCCATTGCAGTGCCACGATTCTGTATATAATATTCATCATTAAAATGGAAAGTGTTATTCCTCAATATATAAACGCAACTGCTTCTAGTATAAATTCAACTGAAATTCGAGAGTCAATCAATTCCGGGTGTTTGTTCTGGGTCATCCCTATAGCTAGAAGGTCCGATAGTTAGCGGGTCCGATAGACCGACACCCAATAGATAGAAGGTTCGATAGACCGAATGTACGAGAGGGTCCAGTAGACAGAAGGTTCTATAGACCGAATCGGCAGGAGGGTCCGATAGTCCGAAGGTTCTATAGATCGAATGACCAACGGGTCCGATAGTCAGAAGGTCCGATAGATAGAAGGTTCGATAGACCGAATCGGCAAAAGGGTCCGATAGTCCGAACATAAATACGTAAAAAGGGTAAAATAGTGGATAAAATGATAAGTGGGTAACAGAATAAGTGGTTAAAATAAGTGGGGGCGTTCCAACCAAAGAAAAAGCAAAAAAGGAAGAGGTTGAAAAGGAAAGAAGAAAAGAAAAGAAATGAAAAGAAGAGAAAAAGAAAAGAAGAAATCAGAAAGGAAAGAGAAGAAAACAAAAATTCAAAAACTTCGCTCACTAGCATTATTAGGGTTATTTACCAATGCCCATTATATTTTCATTATTGATATTAATTAGTTAATATAATCGCCATATTTATGTATATGAACCAATGCCAATTATATTAATAAGTCATATTCTTATGGAAGTTATTTGGTTTGCATCTCTAGCTAATGTTTATGCTATTTTTCTAATCAAAGAATGTTAGCAACATAACTGAAAAGAATCGAGCGGCAAGTTGACCTAAAGGGGCTAAAGAGATGAATTTTCAGAAATAATGGCCTGTGACCAATAGTCTCTTCCCAATATGAGAACGGAAGATGCCGATAACATGTTACACAGATTAATATGAGAACGGAATAACAATACGCTAGAACCTATTCTCAGGATACAAAATTCTTCTTTTTTTTTTCTCTCTCTCTCTCTCTCGTTCGCTCGCTTTGCTCGCTCATACAATCAAGAAACTAGGACTAGATTGTTTCTTGCAGCAAGCACCTCTTACGTCCTGCAGCAACAAGAATCCCGAATATCATAATATTCGGGCAGTGAGGTATCCGACTATTCTCGAATTCCCCCACCCCCGACAGAGTCCACAGACTAAAGTTTGCCACAAGGTAGTGGTATGGGTGTAGTCGGTGAACATTTTAAAAAGTATAAAAGTTGACATCATAGCTGGTAGGAAAATATCACTTGACAACCCTAAAAAAAAAAAATAAAAAAAAAATGGAAAAGCCCCCCTCCCAAGAAGGTGGTAGGGCCTAATTGAAACAATTTCACTTTTATCGGGCAGAATCTTTTGTTGTCAGAATCTTATCTTTTGTTACATTGAATGAAAATTGAACTATAAAGTGTGCCCCCCCCCCCATACGATTTCTTTGTTTAAAAAATAACACTTGTGTTAGAAGGGGACGCCCTTTCCTCAGCTTGCTCCACTATAAAAAATGCTTTGGGCATGATGGGCCTCGGGGCTTTAGTGTGCACCATATATTGATTTCCATGTTTCAAACAATGGTCCGCGTTCCCCATTGCCTATACATCGGTTTAGTGGCAAAATTAACCGGGGCTGAATTGCATGGGTGGACCACCCCCGCCCCACGGTGATGATAATGATGCTCTGATAAAAATACTTTTAACATGTTGAAAATGTATAAAACAAACTTTAAAATAAGTTCCCCATTTTTTTTTTTGGGGGGGGGGGGGAGGGTGGGCCTACAGACCTAGTGCATCGGTTTATTACAATACACATAGAAAAAGATAAGGCATTACCCTTTTCCTTTTATGAGATAAAACTATTAAAACCTGATTGTATTCACTTACCCTGATAGCAGAAAGTGGTAAAAATTACGTGATATTTACGTCGTGGTTTTCGTCTTTTTTACGTCCTGTAATTACGTCAATAAGACGACAACTTGCACCAACGCAAGACGTCAAGAGGACGTCTTATTTTGACGTCATCTGTACACTCTAAAAACTGAAGTGCTGTATATAGCACTTTTTGAGGGCATGCATAGGGACTGCACTCAGAGTGCTATTGAATGCACACAGCGTGCTATTTCAGCACCTACACGGGAAAACTGCTAAACATTCATAAAAAAAAATGATTTGGGCGAGCTTCGAACCAGGGTCCGCTGATCGAGAATTGCTGGCATTACCGCTAGACTAACTCACATTGTACGACTTAGAGCAGATCATATTGTTACATAGTGAATTTACGACACCACATAGTTCATGTTATCTACTTGACTCCCATGACTAAACCGGATTGCAAGAAGCATTCGTTAGTCCATCGGTAACGACAGCGCCTCTCAATCAGCGGAACCTGGTTCGAGGCTCGCCACGGTCACATTTTTTTTGCTGGTAAATTAGCACACTACAAGTGCTATAAACAGTATTTCAGGTGCAGTCACTATACATGCCCCTAAAAGTAGCACTTTAGTTTTTACAGTGTACAAGACGTAGAGATGACGTCAAAATAAGACGTCCTCTTGACGTCTTGCGTTAGTGCAAGTTGTCGTCTTATTGACGTAATTACAGTACGTAAAAAAGACGAAAACCGCGACGTAAATATCACGTCATTTTTAACACTTTCTGCTATCAGGGAAGAGGAATGAAGACGTAGAGATGACGTTAAAGACGTCCTCTTGACGTCTTGCGTTGGTGCAAGTTGTCGTCTTATTGACGTAATTACAGGACGTAAAAAAGACGAAAACCACGATCACGTCATTTTTTAACACTTTCTGCTATCAGGGTATTTTACCCTTTTTACGTTATTCTCGGTCTATCGGACCTTCTAACTATCGGACCCCTACTGAACCTTCGGACTATCGGACCCTTTTACCGATTCGGTCTATAGAGCCTTCTGTCTATCGGACCTTCTGACTATCAGACCCCGTTGGACATTCGATCTATAGAACCTTCCGACTATCAGACCCTCCGCCGATTCGATCTATAGAACCGTCTATCTATTGGACCCTCTCGTACATTCGGTTTATCGGACCCGCTAACTATCGGACCTGCTAGCTATAGGACTGTAACCGTTTGTTCATCCAGTATCTAATACCTTCTAAGCCCGCCTCATGTGGAATATTTGTGTATAAACTATTTACATCATACGTAACAAATATAGAATCACTCATCAAATGTACAGGTAATTTCGTTAAGAAATCGAAATCATCCCTAATAAAACTTTTCATTTAGTTGTTAGGGGTTTCAAAATAACATCTATGAAATTGCTCAAACGATGGTTTGTTTTTGGTTATAGAATAGTACGAAACTTGCTGGTATATACACCTGTTCTTGAAAACTTATTTAGCCTCGCAATGAGGGTTGTTGGAATAATAATCCCCTTTGGATTAAACGATGATAAAGACCAGGATGCAACGCTAAAAAGTAGCTACTTAATAACTTGCCAGCGTCATGATCTATTGTTTGCTTGGTTGGTTTTAAAGCGCACTCCCTTTGATTGAATGTACTTGCGCCATGTCCATTTTGTATAATACATGTATTCTGGTATCTCTAATGTCATTATATACCTTGTATATATATATATATATATATATTCTAAGCAGAGAAACAAGATCTTATATTCCACCTGAAGAATAAACGAAAGCGCTTGTGGAAAAATCATCTCTGCTCGCTCTGTGTATTTTCTCTCCATGTTACCTATTTATTATATATATATATATATATATATATATATATATATATATATATATATATAATAACTCTATTCGCGGCCATAGGGGGAATCCTTTTATCTCGGTCTATTGTTATCATTCCCCGTAACGCCCGTCGAAATTCCCCTTAACGCCCAATTTTTATTGTGACGGGATAAACCGCATTGTTAGGATTCCCCCTATGATCGGAAATGGTAATATATATATATATATATATATATATATATATATATATATAAGATTTTAAGATAAATATCTGAATTACATTAGAAATGGAAATCAAAATTAACCGAGCATGTTGGCTCAGTTGATTAGAGCGCCCACCTCATGAACGGGAGGTCGTGGGTTCAAACCCGGCCCGAGTCATGCCAAAGACTTCAAAAATGGGACCTTTTGCCTCCTAGCCAGGCGCTCGGCATATCAGAATGGAGAAGGGTAATAACAACATATTATGTTATGCAGGGCCTGCTGGAAGAGCAGTTTGAATAACTGAAGTGGCTACCCTGGGTAAATAAAACGCTATTATTATTAAAACATGTTCTATTTAATTAAATAAATACCAACAATCGAAATTTTAGTGCATCTGTTAGCTTTCTAGTCAGAGTAAAGGTCATATCGGCTTCAAAGGGTGGATACAGCGTCGCGTCGCGTTGACTGGAACGTAGTCTAGTTCTGGACTCTCTTTACTGAATTCTTTTTTCGACGACTGTACGTATTATGCCGAGTGATTGGCGCGATCCGGAAACCTGATGGCCCGAGCAAAAGAGAGTCCAGTGAAATTGCTCCACGCTGACGTCAGGGGTCCAAAGTTCACTAGCGCTTTAGCATGGGGAGGTGCGGCCAATTTTAATTGCTCTCCCTGAAAAATCTCAGGGAAAGTCGTCAGCGTGGAGCAATTGCACTGGACTTTTTTTCGGGGCCAACAGGTTCTCGCGATCGTGCCATCACTCGGCTTATCGCGTATAGTCGGCGAATAAAAAATCAATAAAAAGAGTCCAGAACTAGACTAACTGGAACGCGACCATTCCTCCAAAGCACCCCCCCCCCCCGGTTTTCCTGAAAGGGTGCGTTGGGCAGTGTAGTAAAATCACGCGAAACCGTTATAACGGTATAGCTGCGAGTTACGTAACCCTCGCACAGCAAGCTCGAACTCCGGTTCTACGCTCCAGTGAATTTCACAGTCTCTTATTAGTCGTTCGCCCGAATTTGCGAACTACACTACTCATGCTACTCGCCACAAGCACACACATACACACACACGGCCGGCCGAGCCGAGCAGCAGTATACACATACTACACAGTGTAGTACATGCAGCGCTCGAATACATACACCCTGTACACCCCATGCATATCACACAGACAAACTCGGTTTTGGTTTTGAAACGAATTAAGCGAAGACGGCTGTTACACACATCTAATTTTGTTCTAGTCAGATTCTGGAAAAAGCTGTTTAATATTTGTGACTGATTTTTACAAAAATGCCACGGGGAAATCTAATTCAGCGCGGATAGCTCGATCAAGTATACATTGCATGTTAAAAGTATCGTATTTTGCGATCGTCCCATCGCCTTCCAAGCCGTCCCTGGGAGGGTAAAGATGAAGAACGTGTCGCGTAATCGTTTCATTTCTTTCCATTCGCATACGGTTTGCGTGCATAGTTGGGGACTCAGTGGAGAGCGGACGGTGCTCTCACTGTGATCGATTCACTATTTTGACGTCAAATTATTACGCGTTTGCGTTATAACGGTTTCGCGTGATTTTACTACACTGTTGGGAGCGTCGGAGCGTCGGGTCGCCCACACACCACTGATCTCTACTATAGGTTTTCCCGTCCAATTTCGCACTTAGTGCATGCAAGAGTATAAATAGTTCATTAAATTTCGTTATAGGTCATTCAAAAATGCAAACTAGTCATTCAAAATCGCCATAGGGCAGCCAAAAATTCGTAATGGGCAGTCAGATTCGCCAGAGAGCAAGCAAACGTGTAAAAATATCATTCAAATTCGCCATAGTGCATTCAAATTAGCACGGAAGAACACGTGACTGAAGATAGAGCATTCAATTTAGCCAGAGGGTATTCATGTTCCTAACTAATGCATCCAATTTAGCTCTGTATTCACATGATTTGTAAACAGTAATACATATAAGAATAATGAATAATTATGTACATTGTTTGTTAAACATTTAAAGATTATATTCTTTAGGAATGTCCTCTGACTTCTTACAACTCATATTTTGCTTGTCGAGTTTCTGCATTATTTAAGTTTGAAAGGTCTGCTTGCGCAACATTTAACACTACTTTATAAGCCAGTTCGGGGTTAGCGCATGGTACAAATGACATGGAGGGTCCCTTTATGTGCACTTCAGAAAAATAACTCTGGGAGTGATAGAGGTGCCTCATGAATAGCTTTTGTTTCCCCCTTTAAAAAGAATATTTCCACCTGGATATCATGGAATGCACCATTAGCGCATAACTGAATAATGATTACATGACATTCATGAGCACATATCGAATATTAGTGTCAGTCATTTGGTACAGATGACCTTTATCTGCTCATGCTCAGATTGCATCTCCGAAGTGGCTTATTGTTAACGTTCTATTTTCTATTTGCGAGATCTTTTCAAACATTCTTTGCGCGTTCTCCCAAACCTTCAATAATAATGTATGCCACCAATCACAATTCTTTTACATGATGAAAGTCTTAATATGAGATAAAAACAGAAAAAGTAAATATGTTAACCATATGAAAGAAGAAAATCCTGATATCGTACACATCCTATGATTTATGTCTCTAATCAATGCATGTAATTGATGAGATGATGCAAAATAACACAAGACAATACACATTATGAAAGAAAATTTATAAAGATAAAAAGGCATATGAAATAACATATAAACATACAAAATTTGCTTGAATTTACCAACTAGCCCAATAAGGAGCACGACAGTAAGCTGATACAGTTGCTTTTGTCCGCTCCTTGGGTCATGTGATGAATATGAAAAGAATGACCCCCCCCCCCCCCCCCCCAGATTGAAACAAGATTAAGCTCATGAAAAAGCAAGTGAAAAAAAATACACGTGCTAAATTGGATGCACAAATTGTATAACTGGATGCCCAATGGCGAAATTGAATGCTCTAACTTAGCTCGAGGGGGTTTCACGGGCGAACTTGGTTGCACTATGTATGAATTTGTATGACAATTGGCGAATGTGGTTGCCCTAAAGCGAATACGAATGGCAATTGACCATCTTGGCTGCACTATAGCGAATTTGAATGGCGATTGGTGGTGTTGGCTGCCCTATCCGCGAAATTGAATGACCTATTTACTTTTTCTCATGCACTATGGGCAAAATTGAATGGCCTATCTTTACTTTTGCATGCACTAAGTGCGAAATTGGACGGGAAAACCTATACTAATTGATGGCTGGATAAACAACACCAAACCGAACATGCAAAACATTATGTTAATTATCACCAAGTTGTATACATTAAAAAGTTAAAAGTACATTATGTTGCTGACGAGTGAAAAGTACACGAGGTTACCGAGTCCAAAGATGTTTTAATGAGATTAATGGAGCAGGTAATTAATTAAATTTAGGCACTTTCTCATTCCATATTTGGCTATAGACAAAAATTCTGTATTTTACAACACATGTCTGAGGAATTTTCATTTGCTACCCCCCCCCCCCCACCCCCGAAATGAAAGTGGCTAAAAATATTGGGTTTCCTTTTGTTTTAAGATCTACCCGTCCTTGCACTTTTTTGACATCTTGTGTTGTTGTGCTGGAATAGTCGAAGAAATATTAAGCTTCTTACTGCCCTCTCCTTCCGCTATAAACAACTTGTTTACAATTACAGTATCTTATAATCATAGTGCCATTTGTGGTCAATTGGATTCCAATTCAACATTCCTACTGAAAACAACTGTTTATCTCCCATCTTATCATTTTCTTTTGTTGTTCATATATTCTACTCCATGGGCGTCGCCAAGGGGGGGGGGGGGGGGGGGAGGGTGGTGCGGAGGGTGCGAACGCATGTTGTTGTTGTTGTTTTTTTTTTGCTTCTCAGGGAATTATGGAGGGAAACTAGACCCCCATAATAGTAAATGTCTGGTTGCCTAAATAATGAATAACACAAAATATAACGGACTAAGCCCCCCCCCCCAAAAAAAGGCATCAACCTGTGCAATGTAATTTCAGCTTTTCGAATGTCCTTCTCAATTCGGGAGTTTTGCCTTAAAAGACAACATTTTGAGGCTTGTGAATATAAGACATTTTATTCACAAGCCTCAAAAGGTTGTCTTTTCAGGCAAAACTCCCGAACTGCGTGTAAAATGATTGTGGAAATAACACGGCCGCCGTTTCTTGTGAAAATGGCAATGTGATCTTGCTCTAATTTGATGTTACTGTTTGCAAACTTACTCTTTAGAATATGAGGAATAATGTAAAATTAATCTATAGAGGAATATAGAGAAAATTTCGTTCATTTCCAGGTCAAAATCATAGCGGGTGCGCAGACAAAGGGGTCCCCACCATACCGCATGTATTTAATACACACACACACACACGCAACGCGAGTGCGCGCGGTCGTTGGGTTACAACATGGGGGTAACCTCGCTAGTCATAAGGACCGCTATTCATAAGGACCACTTATTCATAAGGACCGCTATCCATAACGCTAAATAAATGAATAGCGGTTTTGTATGAATAGCGGTCCTTATAAATAGCGAGCAAACCATAGACAAATTACCTCGCTATTCTTAAGGACCTCCGTTCATAAGGACCACTATACATGACTACGCGTGTGAAATGAATAGCGGTCCTTAAGAATAGCGAGCGGACCCTCAACATGGCGCCTATTGTTGAGTTGGCCAAACTCTGTGTATGGATGGCTCTGGCGTCGCGTTGACTAGAGCGCCACCATTTGTCCAACCCCCCTCCCCCCCCCTCCTGTTTTGCCGAAAAGGTGCGTTTGGACTTTTTCTGATATATTCAGGGGCGGATCCAGAGGGGGGAGGGGGCAATCACCCCTTTTTGAAGCCAGAGGGGGGCCGAATCAGCCGCGCCCCCTTAGGCTATCCAGTGAGGGGCCGCGGCCCAATTCCCTTTTTTCAGGCTTTTAAAATGAAATCTCATAATGCAGTGGCGGATTTAGGGGGGCACGTGCTCCTTCCACTTTAGAAAGAAAATTATACATTGTGCCCCCTTTTAAACTGATAACTTGTTCTATTTATTAATTTTTTTTTTTGCTTGTCAGAGAATTCTGGAGGAAATGTGGGCCCCCAAAATCATTAAAATCAGAACTGATTTTATTATTTGCTAGATAAATCTATGTATCTACCTATTATGCTAGTCTCCAACTACGCAAGCCATTCGAGTACAAAAGTCACAAATTGTGCATACCCCCCCCCCCCCCCCCCGGACATCGCCTTCCTCTGTGCACGTTGCAAGACGCGCGCGCACACTCGTCCTCTTAACAAGCAGCCCCAAAACAAACCTCGGACATGTTGCCAGGCAAGGAGAGGGGAGGAGGGAGGGGCATAGGTAGATACATAGATTTATCTAGCAAAATAATAAAATCACTTCTGATTTTAATGATTTACTACAATAAATCAATGTATCTACCTATTATGCTAGACTAACACCCAATCAAAACGGGTGGCATGTCGCAAAGAGGAAGGATAAAGAGGTCCCAGGGAAGACGTTGCCGCTCTCAACGTCACAGTAGAGAAGGATCCTTCATCAGCCAAAATATCTCTTAGATAAAAGGAGATGAAAGAATCAGGGGAACGCCAGTAAGCGGCCTTCATGATGTCTACAGGTGACACACCTTGAAAAAGAGCCCAGGAAGCACTAAAGCCCCTAGTGTAATGGGCACGGGGCTTATCTCCCGAAATTAAAGCCTCCGGGCCGGCGGCCTGAATAGCTGCCACAAGCCATCTCGAGATAGACTCACGAGAGGCAGGGAGAAGGGCTCACGGGTAATGACGAAGAGTTGATCATCCTTACGCCAAGTCTTGGTCCTATCCACGTACCATGTCAAGGCCCTCACAGGGCACCAGACCTTATCCTCGGGAACTGAGGAAAGATCTGTCAAGGGGCGAAGAAAAATCTCAACCGGACCCGAAGAAGCCGACTGGTTCTTCGCAATAAACGAGGACTTAGGAATGAGTCGTAAGCCTCCAGTCTCCCAACGGATTTGTCCGGGGGTAAGGCAAAGGGCATGGAGAACAGAGGTTATGGCGACCAGAAAAGGCGTCTTCACTGTCACGTTATGTAACGACGCTTTACCCATAGGTTCAAAGGGCGGCTTAGCCAAACAATCCAAGACTTGGATAGACTCCAAGACGGAATTAACTTGGGAGTTGAGGGACGCTTGAAGAAGAAGGACCGCGTAACTTAGCCAAGAGAGGGGAGCTACACACAGAGAAATATTTACTTAATATTTCATTATGTAAACTTCCTTTTGTAAAATTTTTACTTAATATATGTAAAATTGTCTCAAATGAATGTTTTTATGTAGTATTTTACTAAATATTTGTAATGAATTACATTTCGCATATAATGTGTCATGCAAAATGTAAAATTTTATGTAACATTTACTTAGCACTATTTAAGTAAAATTCATTTTGCAAAAGAAATGCCTATTATGTAAAATGTGTTAAGTACAAGTATTTTTTTAAAGGGAATTTTATCATGCAGATGTTATAAGTCATCATTAAGTGAAATGTTTTGTAAACTATTGTGTATAAAATACATTTTACGAATGTCAGTTGACATTAACATGATTTTGATACACAGTTATGTAAAACTGACTGAACAAATCTTGCAAAATAACGCTGTAAGATATTTCTTCATAAAGATTTTGCAATATTGCCCTTTTCAGATAACATTTAACAAATTCATAGTGACGAAGCTTTTCGACCTGCACTCATCGGGTCACAACGCAGGAATGAGAGAATACAAGAAAATACAAAAGTCAAGGAAGGGTGTGTATAGCGACCCGGGTATGATCCGGGCACGCTAGAATAATCGAAGCGCTTGTACAAACTCCTTTTGTCGGCACAATAGCGGATCTCTCGACTGAATGAACAACGCTTCTAAGAAGCGAAGATGTTGAAAGCTGCATGCTCGGGCAACAATAGTGAACTGAGCCGGGTTATACGCCTTGGAACAAGCCGGACTATTTAGCAAGTGCTGACCAATAGCAGAGTCGCTGTGACTGCGGCATTGAACATTAGCGACGCTAGCAGCGGTTTTGCAGTTACGCTTCGGCTGTGCTCGGCTACCAGCTGATGTCTGTCGTACCACGGAGGGTACGTGCTGTTTAATGCGGTCCGCTAGACGCTGAGATGTACGGCCAACATAGACGGCTTCACGCCGACAATGATACTGATAAACGACATTGCTCATTTGGGGGGAAGGCAGTACATCCTTGCGAACTGCGGGTAGCATTCTATTAGTAGAGAACACGACACGCGTAGCCACGGCAAAGTAACAGCGCGACACTGTATGCCAATACCCCGCTCCGCCCTATTCTCTCCATGACTGGTTCAGCACAGCATGAACTGGCTAGGTGGTTGAGTGAGCTCCTGCAACCTGTGCTTGAGCGATACTCAACCTATGCAATTAAGGACTCTTTTACATTTGCTCGGTCGGTTCGTCAGATGGTAATTAGTGAATCTGTCTCTTTATGTTCATTTGATGTCTGTAGTTTGTTCACCAACGTGCCACTAAAGGAGACCATTGATATCTGTGTCTCCGCCCTCTACCATGGTGATTTGGATGAACCTCCTATCTCTGAATCCGTGTTTATTGAACTAATGAAACATGCTACAAGTGCTGTCGAGTTTAGCTTTAATGATATCATGTATTCGCAGATCGATGGTGTTGCTATGGGTTCCCCGTTGGGCCCCGTGCTTGCTAATATCTTTGTTGGCTTTCATGAAGCCCGCCTTCATGAAAACATCACTGATCCTAGCCTTACCCCGCTCACCTACTTTCGTTACGTTGATGATACCTTTGCTATGTTTGATTCAAGCGCTGCGTGCAAGGACTTTCTTACACAACTCAACTCGCTTCATCCGGCGCTTCGGTTTACATGTGAGATGGAGCAGTCTAACGCGCTTCCATTTTTGGATGTACTGGTTGAGAAGAGTGACGGCAAACTTCTCACGTCCGTATATCGTAAACCTACGTTTACGGGCCAGTACACGCGATGGGATTCGTACAGTGCTACATCGTATAAAACTGGTTTGATTAATAGCTTAGTGTGTCGCGCCTTGCAAATTTTTCTCCGTGTAAGCTCAACCCTGAGCTTCTTCGCATCAAGCAAATCCTACGAGACAATGGCTATCCGGAGCTTGTCATTGATCGCGTTGTGCAGCGTACCATTGATTCGCGGACTCGCCCTGTGTATGGGCCCAATAAATGCCCGGTCTACCTCAAATTACCTTGGCGAGGTAAAGTGTCTGATAAGTATGCGCGCGATATTAAGCATACAGTGTCGCGCTGTTACTTTGCCGTGGCTACGCGTGTCGTGTTCTCTACTAATAGAATGCTACCCGCAGTTCGCAAGGATGTACTGCCTTCCCCCCAAATGAGCAATGTCGTTTATCAGTATCATTGTCGGTGTGAAGCCGTCTATGTTGGCCGTACATCTCAGCGTCTAGCGGACCGCATTAAACAGCACGTACCCTCCGTGGTACGACAGACATCAGCTGGTAGCCGAGCACAGCCGAAGCGTAACTGCAAAACCGATGAGTGCAGGTCGAAAAGCTTCGTCACTATGAATTTGTTAAATGTTATCTTTAAGTTTTGTAGTACCAATCGTCTGTTTGTATTGCCCTTTTCGTTAAGTTTATTTAACATGCACAATGTAATTTGTCGCCATTAAGTAAAATGTTTTGCAAACGGTTTTGTAAAAAATGCATTTTCGTATTTTTCCCTCAATATTGGGGAAAACACTTATATGAATATTCATGAATTTTCAGTAGCGTATGGTTTGGGGTGGCCCGATTTTAATAACTGTCATAACTTAATAACTGTCACCAAATGCATAAAAAAATTATAAGGGGTATTTTGGTATTTAAGAGCTTGCACTAGACTGTATATAACTGGGCGTTGTGGCGTGCGCCTGGCGTGCTACCAGTGGAAGTTATAAACTGATTCAGTGGACCCTAGGTTCGAGACTGAGTCACGTCTTTCGGTCCGTCCCAGACGTAAATAATCATATCTGATTGATACACGTCTGTAAAAACCCAATTACACACACATGTACTGCAAATAGGATAGGATAGGATAGGTTAAGATATAGGATAGCTTAAAGTAGAGTAGGATAGGTTAGGATTGATAAGTTAAGACCCAGAAAGACATAACAAGCAGGTTTAATTTTTTCCTCCTAGGTTGGAGGAAAAGGAAACTGAATTGGGTGGGCAACTGAATTTGCCCAACATAATACATGTGTGGAATTGTTTGTTAGGTAAAATTTACACATGAATTTTAAGTACCTATATTTAACATGACATTTTACATAATTATCGTCGAATACTTTTTAAAGTAAATTTTACAAAAAAGTTATGGAGTTCCTATTTAACATAATTTTTTACATAATTTTTGTAAAACATTTTGTTAAGTAAATTTTACAAAAAAGTTATGGAGTTCCTATTTAACATAACTTTTTACATAATTTTTGTAAAAATTTCTCTGTGTTTAGAGACCCCCGAACCATCAGCAAAATCGACATGAATTAGCGGCAATTGCCGAACGATAACCACGGATAGTCCAAATCGATCTACCCTTATCAAAGAGGGAGATCAGAAAATCTGCTAAAAGGCCAATCGGGGCTCGACGTGTTGAGACACCACGGTCTTCACACCAACTAAAAAAGGCCCCTAACCGAGAGTTGTAGAGATCCCCCGTGGAGTCTCTACGACTCTGCAAAACAAACCCGGCTGCTCTCTCAGAGAGTCCCGAGCTTTTCGCATCCTCCCCGTCAACGGCCAGGCGGTCAAACGAAGAGCCGTCGGATGATGGTGGAGGATCCCCGAGAGGGGCTGCATCACCAACAATGACGGAAGAGGAAATGGTTGGCTGTCCAGGAGGTCTGGAAACCAAAATTTCCTGGGCCAGTGAGGAGCTATGAGTAAGACCCAAGCTTGATCCTCTCTGATCTTCCTCAGGACACGACGAATCAGCTGAAAGGGAGGGAAGGCATACCCTCGCAGAGCCCGCCAGTTGGGAGAGAAGGCGTCTAGAGCCCATACTTCCTGATCCTGGACCCGAGAGCAATATCTCGGCAGCTGATGATTGAGAGTCGACTTCCAAGGTGCCCCTAACCCTGAGAAGGAGGTGGAAAATCTTCGGATGGGGACTCCACTCCGAGGGGAGACACCTGCCTCGAGACAGGAAATCTGCAATGAAATTGTCCTGGCAAGGAATAAATGAGGCTACAGGAACAATGGTCATGGAATGACACCATCTCCACAGATGAGCCGCCACGGCGTTCAGCGTGGAGGACCGGGTGCCGCGCCCCAACCCAACAGGCGTCTGTCGATAGAGAAATTGACGGCGCTGGAGTGCGTAACGGCTTGCCTTGAGCAAGAAAGCAACTGTCCGTCCAAGGGACAAGCAGGAGTCTGATGTCTCTCGGAAGCGGAATCCAAGCCGCTAGAGAGTCCTTGCCCGGACGAAAATACCTGAGGAGATTCCTCTGAAAAGGCCTCATCAGAAGCCTGCAGTGTGGGTGGATATCGACCAGACTGGCCAGATTGCCCAGAAACTGAAGCTAGCGCCTGGCTCTGACTCTACGGGCTACTCCCGGGTAACTCCCGGGCCGACGAGGTAATCGTCTGGATTCTGTCCCGACTTGGACGAGCCAACTGATTCGGAATCATTGATGCATGGTAAATTCTCCAATTCCATGAAACTAGCAAAAATTATTCCCTTATTCAAAAAAGGTGACAAACTTGAAGAAGGTAATTATCGGCCAATCTCGTTACTATCTTCTTTTTCAAAAATTTTGGAAAAGATAGTGTTTACTCGAATGATTTCTTTCCTTAAAAAATATGATATCCTCTCTAATTTCCAGTTTGGTTTTAGGGAGAAACATAGTACTGTTCATGCTTTGATGTCTTTTGTTGAGAAAGTTGACTCGTCTTCTCACACAGTAGGTATATTCCTGGACTTCTCCAAGGCCTTTGATAGATAAATCTTGATATTCTACTTCATAAACTTGCTCATATTGGTGTCCGTGGAAAGGCCTTGGAGTGGTTCAGGAGCTACCTTTCTAACAGAAAACAATTTGTTTCGGATAGGGAGGAGGGGAAAGACGGCCAAGTGTAAAAATATTAATTTCGTACTCACTAATCATAACAATGATGATAACAATTATAATAAAATCCAGAGAAATAGCCATTATCGTAATTCCTATCAATATTATCATTATTATTATTATGATTATTATTATTATTATAATTATTATTATTATAATTATTATTATTATAATTATTATTATAATTATTATTATTATCATCATTATTATCATTGTTCCTATTATAATAACCAATATTTGTGAGCGAGCTTAGAGAGCGAGCGCCTCAGGAATACGTGTTTCATTTCTCATAAAATGATATTGCTTCGGTGATTTCATACCAATGTATTGAAGAAAGTGAATGATCGGATTCCGGATTAAATTTGCTACAACGAAATTGGCTTGAAGTTATTTATATAATGTATATACCGCTTTGGAAAATGAGACACACCAAAGTTCCAAGTAGATCTTTACAAGCAGAACATGGCCACGTAATGTTTTTGAAAGGGGGAACTGATGCCTCTTGGCAGAATATCATACTCCCGTTTATTTGCAAGCGAGCGAAGTGAGTTAGAAAAAAATAAAACCCTTTTTTTTTTAATTGTAATGGAAATGCAATTTCGCCATCAAAAGACAAATATATAACATGTAATAATGAGCCATGAATAATATTACTTAACCCTACTGCCGAATATGGAATATTTGGGCACTTCACTCGCCCTAATGAAGGGCGTTCCCTGTCCCAAACTATTCCGTTTCTAAATCTTACGCGCTAGTGAGCAAGTAAAAAAAAAGGAGATATTGTCTATAGAATAATGATTTTGTTACCAGATAATCCAAACAATTATAACATTTTGAATACCTTCCCGCCCACAGATAAGGATAGCCGACCATCTCGCTTCCCAAAATAAAAGGATGTTCGGGCACCACGCTGCTGGATTCCAGCGAGCCAAACATTGACACTTTATTATCTTTAAGAAGTAATTACTTCGTCAACATTCAACATAAATTGTGATTAAAAAAGTATACTATGAAAAGTGTATACTAAAAATAAGGTGGGGGCGTCCTGCATCCCTAGCCCTCAGAGCCATCTATTACAGAGTTTGGCCAACTCAGCTCCATGTAGGTAGCAATATGGCGCTTGTTGCTTTGTTAGGCAAGCACTAAACAAAGGAATATACGCCATGTTGTGCCCAAATAAACCGAGTTGGCCGAAGTCTGTAATATGGCTCTGTAGATGGCTCTACAAGCCCTCCCCTCCGGTCCCCAAAACAACAACAGCAATAAAAACAACAACATAATATTACAGAGAGTTCATAAAGGAGTCACTGCTATGTTTAATAAATAGCCTGGCAAGTAGCACAACATATTATAACAAGCATAATACGTATAGGCTATAGGCCAATTATACGATCATGACAAGGGAAATAAAAGAAGCAATAGTAGAGTAACCGGTGCAATATCTAAGTCTGGTCGCATAACTCCATCCAAAATGACATCGTCATCGTAATTCTGGGTAGTCCACTTCATAATAACAATTGTAATAATAATAATAACAATAATAACAACAACAACAACAATAATATTATCAATAATAAACATTATAATACTGATAATATTAGTAATAATAATAATAAAAATGATAATACAGATAATACTACTACTAATAATAATGATGATAATGATAATTATAATAATAACAATAATAATAATACAAATAATACTAGTAATAATAATAAATAAATGAATAGATACCATAAACAACCAAAGCCGAAGAAAGATGGATCGTAACAAGTTAAGGAAGGAGTCTTATCATCAGGCTGATATGATTATCATAAAAGGAAACAAAAGTAAAACCAAACTATAATGCAAAATATCTTAAACAATTTATGCAGCAGGGCAGACTGAAATCATTGAGCATGTTTTATAACCTTGCAAAAGTATTAACATTTCTTAAAACAGATTAAAATCTTAAATTGTAGAGGTAAATGAATGAAATGCAGCATAGTATGCTGTAAGTAATGACCTTGCTTACACAACTATACAGCATTTTGTTTGCCGCATATCTGAAATGATCTATGACGCAGATAGTTTTCAAACACTTTACAATTCCAACAAAACTTTACAAAAGCCGTGCAGCAGCTACTTCTTAAAGTAGAACGTTAATGATTTTAAATATTGGCTTAAAACTTATTATTGCATAGATGGCATAAATTAAACAAGGTTATGCAAATTCAACGCTTGGAAGCATTTGAAGTAATGATTATTATCAATTATAAAACGGTAAAATACAGCCCCCGATATAGCAGCTGAAGAGCTCCTCGAACGCTGCTGAGATATGTGACGACACACCATGGACCAGTCCTGTCTAAGCAGACGATGTCCCATAACATCTTACACATTTTTCAGAGCCTATTTTGTCATCTCCTCTTCACTTATTTCTCTTCCTTCACTAGCGTCAGTCAATGTTAGTCTCTTGCCTTACTCTTAACTTCGTGTATGGTATTATTTTGATGAAAAATGCAGCGTTAAAAAAATAAAGGAATCAGTCACTTGTAAACAAAATAAGACGCCATTGTATTTTCAGCTGCTTGCACCGGGGCATGTTCGGCGTTTCAAGAGGGAACGAATACCATCCTGCTATTATTCGGAGGGCTTTTCAATTTGAAAGTGGGGTTTATTTCATTGATCATTGACCCTTCTCCTGTGTATTTACAATCAAACGGTTTTAGCTATCAGAATCAGTTTCACTTTCCCTTTATAATGGTGTGAAATAAGGTCATGTTTAAATACACCAAACTCTTTATAATTTGATAAATAATTGCATTGCAATTACGTTCATTCATTATAGGACGTCGTCTGCTTAAAGGACAAGTAACCCCACGTGATATTCTAGATGCACCTATTGTCTGCTACGTCTTTCCATGGAGGCTGCCATTTTGTGCATGACACGGATCATTAGGTACCATATGCATTGATAATAGCCTACCTTTACAACAGATACGTCGCTTTGTTCTGATTGTATTACGATTGTTATTGGCCATGGGCCTAGATAATTGACGACCCATGAGTTCTAATAGCCATCCTGTAAAGCAGATTCCTCGCTTTGTTTTGGTATTGTTACGATTGTCTCCGTCCTTGACGTCAATTCTCCGTCCTTGACGTATATTTTTTATGAAGTATATTTTTTATGAACAAATTAAGACCTTTTAAAAAATATATAAAACTAAACTTACATTTCAGAATATGTGACTTTATCTAATATATATTTGTCCTCTAAAAATCAATTACAAGTTAACGATGAAGGAAATTTTACTTGGGATGAAAAATATGTTCGTGTACACATAAAGTAATGGCAGCCCCCTTATTATTGCTAGCAGACGATAACTTGGCTGGAAAATAGTGATTTATATCTATATCCTGTGTTTTTACATGAAATTGCATGTATCAAATAAGAGGCATATACTACACCATTCAAAATAAGCTAATTCATACGCTGAGGTTAATTTCCCTTTAAGCAGGGTCAATCCCGAGTGTGACGACATCAAAACATCGCTATATTTCTGGCGAATCCTCGGATATTTCAGATGCTGAGAAGAGCTTTTATTTGTGTTGTTTTTATAATCATCAGATACGCAGTTGACATAAAACTTATACGGTTGCCATCTGTAAGCTTCCCAGTTTCTAGTGATACATTAATTACCATATTTGTGATTTTCTTTGAATACCTACTTTAAGAAAACCAAATTCAGAAAAGAAAGATAACAAGTGAGCAACAACAAAAATGTTAAAGCCACTGCTATGTAGCACACCGCATCTGAAGAATAAAAATAACTCTTTATACTGGCATATTATGTGTAAGTATATAGGTCAGGTGCAATCGCTAATTGAATATAATGATAATGATTAAAAGCAACATACAACCAACGTTGAAGAATAGTGGATCAAAATGTTAAGTTTTATTTCAGTCGGGCTAAAATAATTATCATACAGGGAATAATCCTAACTATCTATGCCGCATGAATAGATTAAAATCATTGAACATGTTCTTTAACTTTGCCAAAATACCATCATTTCTAAGCATGGATGAAAATCTTTCGTTTTATACAGCTGCTTACAGCATAATAAACCATTAATCATTTGTACAGATTATAATGAGTTGCTTCATTTTACTGCACAGTCTGCGTTTTTAACAGTTACAACCGCTGACCTGAAGTTTGAAATAACTTTTACAAGCATAACGAATTACAAAACACTAAAAGACATTGAGAGTAAAACAATCCTCATCGTAAAAAATAGAAATAAGGAATTACACATGTAGAAGAAAACATTCTGACCTAAATTAATGGCTTTTATCAACCAGTGCCCGCCTTAAAAGGAGTTGAAGCGATTTATTTGAAACAATCGCAAAGTTAAAATCAATGGCAACTGTGTCCTTAACATAGGCATAGGCATAGGCGTACGAGAAGGGGGGGGGGGGGGGGGGCTGCAGCCAACCCCCCCCCCCGGATTTTGAAAGTGCCGATATTCCGGCAACTCACACCTCATATTCAGGGAGTGAGGTGCCCGAATATCCTCATATTTCAGTCATTATATGCCGAAATATGTTATTTTTATGATTTTTCACAACGGAAAGGCACAATTATTTTTGGTCGCTAGCTTCGCGCGCTCGTAAATTTAAAAAAAAAAAGGAAATTTTTTTTACAACAAAAAGGCCATAGGTGCCGTACCAGGGATCAAACCCCCAACCTTCGCGTTTCCAGTCAAGCGCTGTAAACCGTTCGACTACGACACACACACACACACACACACACACACAAACACTTATTCGATTCTTCTAATCTCGTCCTCTTATTTTCGTCTCTTTTCTCTTCTCCTCTCCTCTTTTATAAATCTTCCCAGTTTTGTGTCTCCGTTTCACTTTTTCATTCATTGCGGGGGTGGGGGAGGTGCTTTTCGTCGAAAAGGGATCCGCTTTTTGAAGATGGCAATTAAAACCATAATATCCTATCGTGACCCTAAATTAGTGGCTTAGCTAGAGTCTAGCCATTGTGGGAGCACTGGCGCCATTGGAGGCACAAGTCTTTTGGAATAATCTTAAAGCTAATCTAAGACGCCGCTGGTGGAAGAGGGTTGGGGGGGGGGGGGGGGGTTCGGAAATACGAACCTTATTTCATTTTCGGAATTATGAACCTCATTTCATTTTCGGAAATACGAACCTTCGGAAATATGAACCCTATTTAATTTTCGGAATTATGAACCTTCGGATAAACGAATCTTCGGAATAACGAACCTTCGGAATAATGCAACAAATGTTCGGAATTACGAACCCTTTTTCATTTTCGGAATTATGAACCCCCAGGCATGGGAAATTAGTGTTTCGGAAATACGAACCTTCGGAAAAACGAACCTTCGTAAAAACGAGATGCCCCCAAATTATCACTGAATCTTTTGAAGACGAATTATATATTGTTTAGTAACTCCTTAGCATCATTACCTACTGATATTGTTTTTGAGAATATCCCTCTTGAGCAAGTCTCTCAAACCAAATTTTAGGTGTTTTGGTTGACAGTAAACTTTCCTGGAAAATCCACATCGAAAATATTTGTAAAATTATCTCTCGCAATATCGGTATCATTAACAGACTTAAATCACACCTTCCTCAGGCATCTTTACTTATGCTTTACTCATCTCTTATTTTACCATACTTAAACTATGGTCTTTTGGTTTGGGACAACACTCATCAAACACTGCTGGAAAGAGTTTTTCTACTACAAAAGAAAGTCATTCGTATAATTTGTAATGCTCCTATACGTGCCCATACGGATCCTCTTTTCCCTGAACATAACATCCTAATAATTAAAGATCTGTACTTATTTCATCTTGGTGAATTTATGTATAAATACAATTGTGGTACTCTACCATGTGCGTTTCACGATATGTTTCTAAAAAATCGTACAATTCACAAATATCCCACCAGACAGTCGGATGAATTTCATTTACCATTTTTTAGAACATTTTCTGCACAAAACACATTTATTTTGAAGGTCCTAAACTTTTTAATACTTTGCACCATGATTTGAAAAAATCCTCTTCACTCACAATCTTTAAGAGAAATCTAAAGAAAGTTTGATTGGCTCCTTACAAAACCTAACTCCCTTTGTCAGTTGTTTGTAGCATTTAGATTGCTTCTATATATGCAGCATTTAAATGTGTATGTGTGTCTATGTATATATGCATCATCATTATTA